>JAPMOR010060411.1:52445-89267 GCA_026543865.1 Argiope aurantia
TATTCTATAAAATAAATGAGGCAATCGATTCATTAATTTGTGTCAGTTATTAATACACACGTTTATACTGATATCGTGTACCTGTATGCCTTCAGAACTGTGGTGCAATATCATGTGCAACCCTTGCATAAGTCAATTGATCGTTACCCGCATATTGAAATGTTTTCTTGACCCATATTCGGAACATGCACAAGAAGTTTGCAACACCACATTTCCTTTTTTTTTTAAAAAAAAAAAAAAAAAAAAAAAAAAAAAAAAAAAGGGGGAAAGGGGGTTTTTTCAATTTAAATAAAAAAAAATCTTGTTTCGATTCTAAACTGGTATCTCAGATTGTTAATGCTGAATCAGGGGAGTGGAACTTTAATAATATTGAAGATCTAGCATTTTTTTGTATATTCAAATTAGAAACCATCATCATATAAATCCTTACTTCTGTCTTTTTGGTAGGGGAACATCTGAGTTCATTGCTGCAGTCACATTTAAATGATCAGATCTCGCTTCCCCGGAGGGTATAATAGTTAATGATGGTTTGATAGTATTGATTCCAATAAAAGATACATTCGAATGCCAGATCATGCCACCTTAAAGAGGGGTTGGTGCATGGGGCGATTATGTTTATTTTGTTACTGATCTTAGATCCGGCTTATTGTTCGCAGCAGCATTCGTATGCACCGGACGAGATGCTCAGAGGCACGAGGTTTCGTGCTAAGGCGAGGTTGTTTCCGATGAATAGCTCTAATTATCTTATTATAGATAGTAATAAAATAAAATCGGTTCGTAAATTTATATCATACATTTTTTTTTTTTTTTTTTTTTTGCCAAACGCGGATACTTATTCAAACTATTTCCGAATCAATTTCTATTTTCATCCATTCCTACTTATTTCAGACATATTGAATGCGTATGTATTCTGAAGCATCAAAAACTCTAAAATTTTTAATTACTAGAGTACTTTCTTTAGGTTTTATTCTAACATAACGCATTCCACTTAAATCATTTTCTTAAATTAGAAGACAATAATTCTCTATCTTTTGCTTTTATCTGCCAGCGAAATGGCATGCTCCTAGTATCAACGCATGTTCCTTTTTGAATATTCATTCAACTTTCATGATTTCAATGATGCCTGTCCTCACTGGAAAGAGTTAATCATCTGTGGATTGTCTGCTTTTAATTTTTTTTTTCAATTGCCTTCCAAAATTTATTAATGAATTCTGCCCACTGTTTCTTCGCTTGTATTCTTGTTTGCGACGCATTCTAAGGTCGATGTTTATGTCAGATGAGAAAATTATTATTCACATATTGAACGTAATAAAAGTTTATAAACGAATTCAGATAACAGCTTCACCTCAGTATTCTTGTTTATTATACGTTTTAATATTGGTACTTATATCATTTAGATGTGAAAATAAATTATTGTTGTTTTTTTACGTGAGTTTTATTATACAGCTCTGTTTAAATATGGATACTTATGGGTATAAATATTATATGGATTATTATTTTCTCTTTCAAATTCACTTTTCATTACTTCAAATCAAGATATTAAATATTTAGTATTTGCTTTGAAAGAATTTATTTCATTATCAGATAAATAAGTAAGCTTTTTTAAAGAAACAATAGCTAATTAAAAAACGTAGTTTTATTTGCATTTTATTTTTTTAAGTTGTCTGTTTTTTGTTTTTTAAATTTTTGTTTAATTACCCATTATTTCACAAAATAGAACTCATTTTCATTACCAATATAAATTTAAAACAAATAAAAACAATTTACATTTTTTTTATTAAAAAATAAGTATTGTTACTTTCACTTTACTTCATGTGAAAATGAAATAAAACACTGCAACGTTCGCATTAAAATCGTTTGGTACATTTTCATTCGAAAACTTATGCATTTGAAATATCTTAGAAAATTTTAAAAATATATTCGCTTATGATTGATAAAAACTTGAAATTTCAATCAAATTTCATAGAATATCATCGTAGGAAAAAAGAGATTTCGCACTCATTAGTCACAGCAAAAATTAATTTTTTTATAAAATCAAATTCTTAAAAATTTTTGTAGCTTATTACTGCCGTGAAAACTGCCTCTTAAGAGAGAATAGATACTTTTTGAATTGTGAATTTAGTTTAGCATAATTATTTTAGTGTTCTGTACTAATATATATGAAAATCAGTTTGGCATATTTAATGTGAACTATAAACGTTTGATGACAATAACACCTGAGCATCTATAAGAATTAAAAGACCGTATAGTAACCGTGCTTAGTATGTCACTATGTTTACTGTATCACTTCTGTCATGAAAACTGGCCCTATAGAGAATTAGTTTGGATGGCTTCCTTGCGCCATGTGTAGGCATAGACATTGGATTTGTTAATCCAATGTCTATGCCTAAGCATTACATAGAATATCTTTAAGAGAATTCTGTGCCATGACGAATATCTTTAGACAGTATTATATGTTTATCGCGTATCTACTATTTCAAGAACTGGCGCTTCAGTGAATAAGTTTGGATGGCTTCCTTGTACCAGGTTTAAGCATAGACATTGGATTTGTTAGTAAGAATGTTTTTAGATAATATAATAACTTTACCATGTAAATACTGCCGGAGAGAAT
The DNA here is from genome assembly GCA_026543865.1 of Argiope aurantia. Taxonomy (NCBI): domain Eukaryota; kingdom Metazoa; phylum Arthropoda; class Arachnida; order Araneae; family Araneidae; genus Argiope; species Argiope aurantia. Next base: position 55,057 of record JAPMOR010060411.1, read on the forward strand.
AAGTTTGAGTGGTTTCCTTGCGCTATGTTTAGGCATAGACACTGAATTTATTAATAAGAATTACGTCCACATTTTATTAACAAATAAGGATCATATTTTTTTGGCCTGATCATGTAATTTTGATAGTTTATGACACTATTATTAGAAAATCACTCACCGAATTTCGACTATTTCCAAACTGATTCCTTCAAGACAAACTATAGTCAAACATACACATAGCCGATGCTCAAAGAATCTTATCTCAAATCAAAAATCCTCCAATTTCGAGGTCAAGGTCGCCAAGAAAAAACCGCAATTCCACCAAAGCAGTAAGGAATTTATCTAATTCAAATATTTTAATTTTTCCCCCTTATTCTTTCAATTTCTATAAATACGATGTAAAATATATTTTATTACGGGAGTTTATTGTGTTTTATTTGAAATCAAAACTAAAAATTATAAAAGATTGTTTTTTTACTTCTGAATTGTTTTCATTAATCAAATGCTGCGTTTTATCAGTAAGCATTCTCAGATATTATAAGTGAATACATTTTAATTTAGTAGACGATTTGATTGCTTTACTGTAATCTGAATAAAAAGAAAGAAAACATAAAATATATCTAATTTTTTTTTCAGTATCTTAGAATTACATGTGAAGTTTACTCTTTATTTTAAAGTATTATTTGCGCAGGTGTTATCTTAAGTAATATGTTCCGTTCCTTTATTAATAACATTTAATTATTTCGCGAAATTATTTTGTAATAATCAATTTTTAACTATAGTTGTTATTGTTTTATTCTTTAAAATTACTTATGATTTATTTATTAATTAAATATTATTTATTAAAATTGTTAAGGATTAAAAAATAAATCTTTTATTCTAATTATGCTTCAATTTTTTGTTTCAGTTTTTAATTTATTAATTTGATATATTTTTTTGTTTTAATATTTTATTTATTAATTTGTTTTAATGTTTATTTAATTTATTTTAATTCGAATTTTTAAATTAATCGTACTATTATCGCATCACAAAAGCTACATATTAATAATTCCAGTGTAGAATAGAATGATAAATTATTTCGATAATTTTAGAAAAAGCGTGTCAAATTTTTAAACATTTTTTATCACAACTAAGAATTGATTTTTCGAATTACTATCAATACAAGTTTTAATGTCATTTTTCTTTCTTCATTTTATTGGATAACTTCCGTCTCAACTAACCTAAAACATTTGGCTGCTTTAGATTTAGCAGAAACTCTTTTGCTCATTTGGGCAGAGCCTTTATCACGCCCCTTGACTTTCAATGACTTTCCTTTCAACGCTTCATGAAAAATGGAATCACCAGCTCCATAAAACAGAGGATGAATAATAACCAAATTGCCTCTGCACCCATTCACAATATACGATTATTTTTCAAATCAATGAAAGCGATCAAAGAAGCACACTAAAAAGATTTGCTTTCTGCTAGAGTAACATCTGCTGATCGTTTCTTCTATATCATGTCAGCTAAACGCTCTAACAAATTCTTTGTGACCTATATACACCTGTCTACAGACCTGAACTGAAAAAGTAGCTTGCACAAAAGAGCACGCGAGAGTGATTAAAAATCATATTTTACTCTTGTGGTTGGACAGGATGCACGATAAGCAACATAAAAAATGGTCGCATGTTGAGTTGAAATCATTGAAATGTAGGACTCAACAATGAGACGAGTTTGTTCAGTTTATTTTCTACAAAAAAAACGAAAGTTTGTAGTTAGTCCATTTTTGTTTCTATCCAATTCTGTATAGAAAAGTATTTTGCAAAGGCGGAATGAAAGAAATTTATACTTTTTTATTGTTTTATTATGCATTAAATATACAAAAAGAGATTACAGTTTAATTTTGACTAAACTGTAATCTCTTTTTGTATATTTAATTTGTATATATGTACATACATACATTAATTTGTATATATGTATTTTGTATATATGTACAAAAATTGATGAATCTGCATCTTTTAAGAATTTTCTAAATTCAATAAAAGCACTTTTAGAATTGTTATTAATAATAACAATTCTAGATAAAAATCATCATCATAAGGAACATAGATAAAAATAGATTTATGAATTTATAATCCAAATTTTAATTGCGTATCAAATCTTAGATAAATATCCATCGCAAGTTGGTTGTTTCGATCCAAACTCAAAGCTGAGATTGCTACAGGAAATTACTTCTTTTCAAATTTGAGCGAGAGAAAGTGAATTTTTATGTGAGTATTTTTCAGTATTGTATTAAAATAGCATCGATTGCACTTTATAAAATATAGCAATACTCTTGGTCTAGTCATACGAGTTTCCTATTCTGAAAAATCGGAGGGCTTTTTAATAAAGAACCAGTTATCTTTTAACCTTAACCTGGGCATGCATCCTTTCTTCTGCATACTCTTAAGCCGTTGCAGTGAGATAACTTCGAACCTCGATGAAGTTTAAATATAATGCTGTTCTATAGAGAATCGTCTGGGACTGCTCAAATTTATGCGAGAAAAAATAGTTTGTGACTTTTTTAATTCTATGCTCAAATTCTGTGCATTCTACTTCGTTTTTAATGTAATATAAAATGGATATTAAGAGGAAAAAATAGTGATCTAATAATTAATGAGGAATGTATTTTGATATTAAATATAATATTCACTCCATTCAACTTTAATTTAGCTGATTTGCTTGTTCTCACAAATTAAAGAATGGATCAAATGCAAATTTAGGTAAATTCTTCTTATATAGAGTTGGCCATGCATTTTTAACGTATGCATACATGCTTGAAACATTCCTAATAGAAAAAATAGCAAATCAAGACGTCATATTTAATTTTATCTTATTTAAAAATAAGAAAGTTTTTAGGATGCTATCTAACCACTTTTTAAATTTAGATAAACAACTTATTTTTTCATCAAAAACATCAAAATATTTTTCAAACATCAACCATTGACAAAAAGAAAATTGATGAAAATAATCATTATCGTTTGCCCTATATGGTTTAAGAATCGGAGTCAATAAGCAGTATAAGACCTATGAATTTAGTTTTGTATGTTTTCATAATTTTCGATACACATAAATAAATTATCACTATATTTTTATTTAGCCGCTTCAGGCGACCATTCAGTTCGGCGGAATATTGGTTACATTCGATGTCAGACAAATCGATTAGATATAACTTTCCATAATTCCGCCGGACTATCCGACATTTAACGCTGTGTTATTTTAATTGTTTTACTTAAATTCTGTTTTTTATATACATATATTTTTCTAATAAAAACAATGTCATAACCCTATAGTGCTCTTAAAAACAAAAATATCATTCAATTCATCTCCGAAAATATTCGGTCGTTTTTAAATTTCGCTGTATTTTAATTTCACTTTTTTACTTGTCTAAACTACACAAATATTAAAGAAAATCCCTCCTCTTTAGCTTTCAAAAATGAAAAAAAAAAAAATCACGCGATTCCATATTTGTTGTTTGCCTGATATGCAAACAACAGTTTGAATATCAGGGCAACAATGTACTTCATAGTTGGAAATCAAGTATATATATATATATATATATAAAATTCCAAAATTTAGAAAATATTTGCGTTCCTATTAAATTAATAACCTCAAAAGGATAATTTATCATTTTTATTGTAATATTTTCTGGAGTTATCTCAAATAAACGCTAAAATTCGGCTTACTTTTTAACCTGTTAACTGGGTATGATGAAATATTTCGATGCAAAACGAATTGAATATAAGTTAATTACCCGGTTAACAGGTTAATTAATTAAAATTCTAGTTAAGATTTTTTTTAAAATCGCTCCCATGTGCACAATTTCACCCACGAAAGTATATAAGTGCCAAGTTTGCCAGTTTCAGGTCAATTTGGTCTGGCCTATAGTTGTTATGTTTTCATTCAAGTATAACTTGCTCGTGCAGGTTAAATGTTATTTTTGCGTGTGTATGAAATATATCGTTAGGAATTATGCTTAAAATATTTTTTAATTAATTGAAAATTTAAAAATAAAAAGTGCGCAAGATAATAGATATTATTGAAAAGACGCTTTTTTAAATTTTAAGATGATGTAAAATTCCTTGAACTGTAACACTTTTGAAAAGTACCGCAGACAGATGTCAAATTTTTTTTTAGTTTTTAATTAAACTTCTAGTTAAAATTCGAAAAAAAAAAAATTCCTCCTAGATGCACAATTTTACCCTCCAAGTGCCAGGTTTGGTAGCTTTAGATCAAACGATTTTGCATGTAGAGAACCAGCACACACACACTTTCATCTTTATTATTAATAGGGATTAGCAAGGATTACTTTCTTGTTGATGGATTTCTTGATTGAACAAGAAAAAAAAAATGGCAAATCGGACAGCTGAATCTGAGTAATATTTAATATTTGAAATAAATCTCATAAATACACTAAATGTTTCGCTACATACGGATGTGTATTCTTTGAAACACCACGTAAATCTTTATCGACGACATCCATTTTGAAGGTTGCTTTCATCAGAATGAGTTTCCTTTTAAAGACAAAGAAATTCACTCTCTATTTCCGTTTTTGTGTTGACTCAAACTAGCTTACGCCTCTCATTTTCCCCGCGGTCAAAAGATGTACGATAAAGACATTTCACTAAAGGTCACAAAAAAGGTAAGGCGCAACCGGTCCAACGAGTACAAGAGCAATGAGCCAGAATGCGACTGTAAGACAAAAAATATTGCGACATCTTTAAAAAAGTCATTTTTAAAAATACAACCTCAGACTTTAAATGCGATGCTGAAATCGTCCATAGTTAGAAGCATAATTTTTTTCATATATAATTTCAGCTCATTCTTAAGAATGCTTGTTATGAGGCAATATGATAATAATAAAATTAATAATTGTTTGCCATAATTGTTTTCAATTTTAATATAACATTGTGTTTAAACTGGAAACATCAAGTGCAAAAAATTATTTTTTTAAATTACGTAGCTTCTAGTATACAGATTTTAAAGATACTTTTAATAAAGCAAACTTGATTATAATAAAATGATAATACATTTTATCATTTACATGCATTATACATTTGGTTACATATTATAATGTTAAAAATAAATGTTTATAAATTTATTTTGTTTGTCAAAATTGTTTTCATTGAATTTAATTTAGTATTGTGTTGTAAATAAAAATATCAATTGCAAAATATTATTTTTTTCAGTTTTGTTTAATCTTTTAAGCTTCTAGAAAAACTGCAGCCAGATGATTTTTAAAAGCTGGTCCATAGATTATTAATAATTTTTAAAGAAAATTACAAAATTCAACAAAATAATTCGGAAGTAAATGAATGAGATATTTAAAACATGTATAATATTTTCATTCAATAGGCATAACATTAGTAAAATTAATAAAATAATCTCTTCTATATATGGAACACAAGTTTTAAATAATATTAAAACAAATGTAGTTGATGATTTATCAAGATGCATTCACAAAAATCTTCCCTAATCTTTATATCATCTTTGAAAATAATTTTAAGAAAATCTAGTCATTAATTCTATTGCGCACAAACTATTTTTAAATGTTCAATTACATGTATTTACTCTTCTTAATACAGATTTATTTCGCAAATAAATAATTTCGAATACAGAACCGTCTTTTATTTGTCTGCTAATGATAATTGCTCCATGTTTATTTTTGATGCAAGTTAAATCAAATATTTTTCTTTCATATGAACATTTTTTTAATCCTCTATTTCGTGGTCTCATTAATATGTTAATATCTCTAAAGGTCAAGTTTTGCTTCTTTTTTTTTTAATCGTGTTTTTTCGGAGAAAATATTTAGATGTGAATCACATACTGATTACATATGAATAATTTTCAATCTTACCTACATATAAACTTGTCATTTAAAAAATAAATAATGAATGCACTTAGTTAACATGTTATTCGAAACATCTGCTATATTACAGTATTCATTTTACAGTTTATCCATCATTACTTATAGTTTTGAACTTGCACTCAGTCTTACTATTGTGAAATTGGACCCGAGATGGCGCTATATGACATCGTCAGTATCAAAGCAGATAGAAAGAGGCTCTAGTTAGTTATAAAAAAAATGTGTGTGTGTAAAATCTTTTTTTTTTCAGAATAGACACCTATATAGATAAACTTAAAAAGCAAAAGTATTAAATATAAATACGTAAGTAAAAAAAAATAAAGCATAAAACGCCACTCGAACCGAGGGCGCGCAATATGCGTGTCAGTCGTGTTGTTCTGACCACTATACAGCATTGCCCATACTTCGAAACAGAAGGTGTTATATACTTATTCTAATAGTTAGTTATAAAAAAAAATTGTATGTAAAATTGTATTTTTTAGAGGAGACACCTACATAGATTAATTTAAAAAGCAAAGCTTTATATAAATATAAAAATTAATTTAAATCATTAGAGACGCTACTGAGATACACGAAATAAATATATTTATATCTATACATAGTATAAAATGAAGTCTCCTGAAAGCGTCTGTATGTTTGAACCTCAAAAACTTGAGAAATAGTTAACGGATATTGAAGATATATATACCATTTTGTAGAGCATTTATTGGGGAAGGTTTTAGTACATTAAAGTCATATCAAAACAAAAAAAGAATTTTTATAATTGCAATTTTGATTATTACGCGCATGCGCGAAAACCTCAACCTGCACATGTGCAAATAACAAGAACTTTGGTATGCATAGGCGATACATTTCTTTGTTTACCTCTGTTTGTTAGTCAATCACGTCAGAGCAGCTGAACGGAATTGGATGAAATTTAGCACAGAGATAGATTATAGTCTGGAATAAAACATAGGCTGCTATTTATTTCGGTTAATTTTTTATTAATTAAAAACTGACTTTCCCGCCAAAAATCTTTGCATTTCCCCACCGCTAAAGGAGTAAGGCTTCAGTCTTTTTTTTTTTTTTTTTTTTTTTTTTCCCATGCTAACGAGTTTAGACTTAACATTTTTTCGACCGATTATTTCAAACGATTCTGTTTATTTTCTTAGTGTTTGATGCATTTAAAATTAAAATTTTAATTAATCGATCTTTTAAATTCATTCTGAAGTACTTTTAAATTAAAATAAAACAGAAAAAGGAAATTAAAAATTTCTAATTTGTATTGCATTACCCCAACTGGCGTAGAAAATTCACGCATGCGCAATTCGTTCTTAAAGTTGACAACTGTATTTTCATTTTAATTAAAAGTTTAAAAATTATGTGTATTATACTGTTGTAGCTATCTCAATCGATAAATAAAATAGACTTTATTTTTAAAAAATATGGACTTGATTTGAATCTTCTGCTAGTCTAACACCACAAGGACCACAATATAGCTCTGGCTGTAGCTTCCTCGGACATTGCTTAACGCTGGCCGGACGGCACATTCCGTTTTCGAATTGCCACTTAATCTTGCAAGCAAAGATACCCCAACATGCAACATCACCTAAAAAAGCTACCGGGGAGTCCTTTTGCTGCAGTGCAAGTTAGTATTAGTGGACGAGTGCGCAATGTCGGCCAAGCATGCATTAGAAACGTTAAACCTCAGCCTGCAAGACATCCGCGACAACCAGGCAGTGATGGGCGGCGTTGTCTTTTTGCTCACAATGACCTGTTTGCAATTTTGGTGAGCATTTGCGGACTATCAAACCCCCTCTAGCTGTGGAATAAATACAAGGACGCTTTATCAGAAGATATCGTGCATAGGCTGGATGGCACTCACTATATATATATATATATATATACACAAGAATATATATATATATATATACAAGTTGCTCGTTTAAAGTTATAAGATTAAATAAATTTATACGTTTTATAGACGTCTGAAGAGAGCTTTCGCCGTCTTTATTCACATATAAGCAGGCTAATTTTAATAAATAAACAGGATTACCAAGTCAGGCAAAAGAACAATTATTTATTACATAGTGATCTTTCTTCTTATTTTAATAAACAGTTTTAGTAATGTATCGTTTTAAAACTAATCGAAATCTATTAGAAATAGAATCTGTATTTTCCAATGTAGAGCAGATGCTAAAACGACACCTTGCACTTTATATTTTAACATCAGACAGACGTGAGAGAATATTATTGAAGAAAATCCCATCCGATGGATATATGATGAAAAATCAAACAAACTTGAAGGCAAATAACAATTCTCATTTTGAGAAAAAAGCATAAAACCATAGATAACATAAACAAGTGCAGCAGTACAGAGTGATCTGAGAAGATTCATAGGAATAATCGAGTTCAAATTTCTCTTTGGATCGTTATCTAAAGAGAGATTTTCATTCAATTACTTTTCCTTCGATTTAACTTAATCTCGTATGTGTTCCTTTGCTTTTATAGCTTCTTTGACAAAGCACTAATGTTCTACAACGAGTCCTGAAATATGAGACCTAATAGAGACATCGCCAATATTGGTGTTCTTCATTTCTTTCGCCAAATACCAAATTTGTCTTCAAATGGCCACCAAGACCGGATATCATTGATCTGACATTTATTCAGTATCCGTTTAAGATATCTATAAAACTCCCTTCTTTAATAGGAGGCTATATATGCAGAGAAGCAATATAGAAGATTCGTAACAATATGATGCCATGTACAGATTTAAAGAGCGCTTGGCACAGGTTGAATTTTCACTAAAAAAAATTGTCTTCATTTTAGATTCAAGAACCAGACTAGCATCATACTTCGCTGACCAAAACCGCAATGGCTTGATGATAACTCAGAGTTTTAAGTACAAAGCTCAATTCCATCGTTTATGTGTGCATGGTGTATTTTAAATGTAATGTCGAGAAAAGCGTTTTTCAGTTAGAATGTATTTTAAGTCTAATATCGAAGAAAGCGTTTTCCAGTTAGAAGGGCACAGAAGTTCGGAAAAAGAGTACCGGTTTAGAAATCGTCCTCGTCATCTGACTATAATTTAAAATTATGAATTATGTCTGAAATTAAAATCCATATTCTTCAAAACTGCCAGTAATGTAACTAAAGCTTGGGCCAATCCATGGTCCTAACTTTAGAAAGAAGCAAAAATTATAATGAACAGGAAAAGATAAAATCTAATGCTGCATTTATACAGACAGGAAACAATAATGCAAAAAAAATATTATTGTTGTTGTTGCCTCAGTTACTTCAAAAATTTTCGCTCTTAGATCTGATGAAAAGTTGAATAAGTGTATTGTTATTCATTGACAATAAGAATGTCTTGAAATTTTCTTTTCATCAAACAATTTTCTTAAGACTTTCTCAACCGATCTAAAATGTAAAGACTGAACAAATGAAATTCTAATTCAACGGTAGTTCAGTTTTCTTTAAAACGGTATATCTTTAAATGCCATATTTAACCATTGTCTTATTCAGTTAGCGCAGAAACTGATTCTGAAAAAAAAAGTACTTTGAGTTTTATTAATCTATATCTATACTTATAAATAAAGCTCAATGTGTGTGTGTGTGTGTGTGTGTGTGTGTGTGTTGGCGCTCTACAGGCCAGGTCATTTGACCTACAGCTACCAAATTTGGTACATGTATACCTTAGAGGTCGGGAATGTGCACCTGGGGTCCCTTTTTTTGAATTTTTAATTAGAATTTTAATTATTAATTAAAAACTAACTTTCCCCCAAAAAAATTCTTCCATTTTCAATACCGCCAAATGAGTAAGGCTTCAGTTGTTTTTTCCCCCCCAACAGTAATGAGGCTAGGGTTAACATTTTTCGGCCGATTATTTCAAACGATTCTGTTTATTTTCTTAATGTTTTATGCATTTAAAATTAAACATTGTTATTTAATCCATCTTTCAGATTCATTCTGAAGTACTATTGAATTAAAATAACGCAGAATAAAGGAAATTAAAAATTTCTAATCTGCATAGCGTTACCGTAACTGGCGTTGAAAATTCACGCATGTGTATTGTTCTGCTTGTTGACATGACAACCATTATCAACAGATGGTTTAAATTATTTTTAGGTTAGTTGCATGCTTTTGTAATTAAATTGTATTTATGTTAGTTATATATTTTTTGTATATGCTTATAGTTTTAAGTATAAGCATATACCTGTTTAAACCTGTTTTCGACTCATTATTTTAAACGATTCATTTTATTTTCTTAGTGTTTGATGCATTTAAAATTAAACATTGTTAATTAATCGATCTGTTCATGATGAATCTGAGAAAAATTTGTTGAGAAATTCTTGAGATATAACTTAAATTAAGAAAGATATTCTTTAGTGCCCATAAATTTTAAACTCTCAGTGACTCTGTTATAAGTAATCATATTATAAAAAAATGGTTTGTTCCAGAAGAAAATATTATTATATTAATTGCCGATTAATTCTTTCCATTTTAATTGAAAGCATAAATTCTACGGGAGCTAACAGAAAATTAGTGAGATACATATTACGTTATGAATGAAGGCTTTTATAATATTATGAGTGAATTATATGACTATCAAAATTTGAAGTTTTAAAATATTTTGATGAAAAATCTATTAAAGTAGGAATTGCGTAAAATATTTAATTATTAAAATTTAAACCAACATTAAAATTGGCGAACCAACTGGTCGCCAAAGGCGGCTAGTATAATATATAAATAGAATAATATAAAATATTTCAATAGAAATCAGAAATTTCGGTCGTTTCTTCATACTTTTATTTAACTTGACTCCTAATATGCTCTTAAACATGTAATTTTGTAACAAATTTTTCACACGTTTCCGAATATGCTAGAATTCTGAAATTCCGTAAAAGGTGTACACATTGATTTTGAGATATTTCCAGATTTTCAGAAATTAAGAGTCAGTCAATTGTGCAATTTAATTAATTTTAATTTAATAAAAAAAGATTTATCTGATACTGAATTTTAAGAAAAAAAAATTATAAATAATCAACAATAATGATGGTAATAAATTATAAATGAAATAAAAAAATTTAAAAATAAAATTTTAAAAACATTTTTATAAATGCATTAAAATACAAAAACATAAAAAATCGAAGCATGGTGCTCAAAAAACATGTTAATAAAATTACGCCTTAATGAATGTCAAAGTAATGCCGTTATCTGTGTACCCAAAATAATTAGGAAAACCAAAGAACTTGTACTAATGTTCCAAGTCAAATCACTGATCTGATTATCTGATATATTTCATATGAAACCCTGGATAAATCATCTTTTGTCGCCTACGCATCACCATCCTCGAATTTTACAAAATAAAATTGCCTCAAGTAGTCGAGCGATTTTGCCTATCAATTTCAACAATTTGTATACACAGCTAATTAACAAGAATGCGTTATATTCGTTGTATAGATTTAATTTTAAGTCAAATTTTCTTTTATTATGATGAAGGGATAGAATGTGTTTACTTTAATAAATTGATACTATTATTAATATGGCGGGTGAAAGGTTAGTCAGTGAAGGCAGCAAGTTAAAATTTAAATGTACTATAAATATGAATAAAATTCCATTTTATTTAGCGTATTTATATCAGAGCTTCCCATTTTTATATTGACCTCTTGATTTGTGAACAGAAAATTATTTTCTTTATTTTATAATATAATAAAAGCAAGCTTTTTAAAATTATGTTATCAATTTTCTTAATCAGATATTATAAATCTCAATTTTCCAAAGACAGCAAAGCTGTGAAATTAAACAATAAATTATACAATCATACTTTATTTCCACTATTTAAACTCGGAAGATTTGATCTAAGAATTAATTTTCTATAAAGATACTTTACTTTTTTTACTTTACTATAGACAATACATTTTTATATATTCATTGTTATTTTAGTTTATATAAACAAATAAAGGACCTGAAATACCAAATCGCACCAAGTGATATTTTTGTCTTGCAGTTTCTATTATAACTTAATTAAAAGTTTAAATTCGAAACTCGTTAATTTAATGCAAAAGTAAACACTTATGGCAAACCAGGAGGTTAAATTTTAGATAACTCCGAATTGCATATTATGATGTGAAATAAGCTGCAATTTAAAATTTCAGATTTCTTTGATTATTTTTATTCTTAGAACGTTGCGTATGACGTCAGCATGTACAAAAACCCATAATTAGCAAAAATTTCTCCTAAGCACCAGCTTAAATCACGCTAAAGAATTTTTTTAAAAAATATTTCTTCACTATAGTAAATTACCTCATTTCTAAATTGTTTGAATTTTTTTCTTTTCCCAGTCATATTACTCTACCGCATCTTCGAATTTCTTGGTTTTCTTTTACTTTCTCGTATACCAAATATACACTGAGAAATTTTTAACAGTTGGTGAAATATTCGACCTTGCGATTTTAATGAATCTACTCGTTTTAAATCGGTCATTCACAATCCCTACACGCCATTCCACTTTAAGAATATTCATTTATGTCAAACATGCCAAATCAACTTCAGTCCAACTGTCTCGATGAATGCCTTTCTAGAATGCATCTCAAGTCACCTCTGCTTTCCATGTTTCTTCCTCCCTTTGTTATTTGATCGTCCGGTCCAAATAGAAGAATGTCTGCATTCATTGAGTTCCAATTCAAAGGTCATGACGGAAAAGAAATGATGAAAATTTGAACAGGTAGTATATTTAACATTTCACTCCGCACCATGCCAATTCTGACATATTTTTCATATTTAAGATCGGATTTGTATTACTTGAAGTAATTGAAAATGTCCGGCTTTCAACTTATCCGATTAAAGCAATTTTGAAAGTATTATTGTCTGTTTGTGATAATAATAATAAAAAAAACACTACAGACTAGACCGATGATGGGTTGAATGTGTTCTTATTATAGAAACTGTAAATTTCTATCAAGCTTCCGGCGATATACATTTGTACATATGATTGGTTAGTTGTAAGTTTTAACGGCTCAAGAGCCATCTACTGGCTAAACTGTAGTTAGTATATGAAGATGATAATTCAAAAGCACAACGCAAATTGAGGAATAAAATTTTATACTCGGTTTCATCATTAAAATAATAAATCGATTTGACTATCAATAATAACAATATGTGAATATGTGTGTGTTTGTGTGGTGGCGCTGTACAGGCTAGACCGTTTGACCAACAGTTACCAAATTTGGCACACGTATTCCTCAGAGGGTAAAATTGTGGTGAAGAGTGAATTTCAATTAGAAATACAATTAATTGAAAATGAAGCGGAATTTTGGCGCTTTTCTACAACACAGAAAGTATTGTCACACAAAATGAATTTTACAGCATATCAAAATTTAAACAATTGTCCTTTTCATAAAACCAATTTAATAAGCAAGTGAAATTTTCCTAAATTTTGACAAAGTTTAAAAATATTTTTTTTGCCTAATTTTCTACAATAATTGTTGCCCTTAAGTTCAAACCGTTTTCATTGTTTTATCATCTATCTGATAACGAAATTTTTTCCCTTTGTTTAAAGCTAAAAAAGGATTTTGTTTAATATATGTATAATTTACGAGAAGGATAAAAAGAATTGGAGGTATAATACCGTGAAAATTAGATAGATAAACTGGACATTACATTTTTAATAGTGCTATTATGTCATGAAATTAATTTTTATTGAAATATTCATGTACACAGTAAATAATGCAAGGTACTTAAAATAACATGGCTTGAATGTCTGATAATTTGGTGAAATCATAAAGTTATGCCTATATGATTTAAATAAAATTAAATATAACCAATACTCCGAGCAAAGCAGTTGGTCTCAAAGGTGGCCACTAATTAATAATAAGTAAATGTCAGTATGTAGCTTTTCACCAAATTCATATGTATCTAATTTTACTGTTTGTTTATTTTATTTTCGGTTTCTTTGTCTCTTATTATTTTTTTGCCTACGTTAACTGAAAACTGAATTATGAAAATAAATAAACTTTATACGTTGTCTTATGATCAAAACTGTAAATCTCACTCAATGTTTAAATTTCATCGTCCAAAGAGAAAAAGTTCAAAATCGATATGTGGCTTACGATATTCGTAATACGAAAATTTAAGAATGGAGCACTTTCGCTGGATCAAAGTAAACAAGTCAAAGAATGAGGAAATATCGCCTTATTGGGAAAAAAAGACTTTATTCAATTGCTACTTCATTTTTATAATCTTTAAAAATTCTTATCTTAATTATTATGAGGAGGAGCAAGATTCAAGGAAACAACCAATTCCGTAATCTCTATATCCGTTGTCCTTTAAAAACAAATTATAACTTTAATATACTTTTCGATTTTAATACACACAAGTGAAAACAATAGATACAATCGGATTATTTGTTATTAATCAGCAGGTCATTGTTCGTTAGATGTAGAAAACGAGGAACTAGTAGATTTTTACATTTGTTCTACTATTCTTCCTGTCGTTTAAATCCCCGCGACGGCAAAATTTGCATAACATTACATAATCCATGAATGTTTCAGATGTTTCACGTTCTGTTGCTCTTGTGTATTCCGTTGTTCTTTATAGTGAAAAATCCTTACAAATATAAAATTTTGGGCGTATTTCATATTTGAAATTGTTTTGATAGTGCATTGAATCACTTATTATGCTATGAACTATTTTTAATAAACATTATTTGAAAGAAAAAACATGCAATATTTTTATTTGTTAAAAATTTTATTACGTTTTGAAGATGTACCATGTTTAATATTTGAAAAAGGATTCAAACTCGGTCGAATTTTTATCGCTGTTTCCAAAAGATCATTACAAAGTTTTCGTTATTATTTTTTTCTTGTTCACTTATTTTTTTTTTCTTTTAAAATGAAATCGCAATATTACAAAAATCTAGTTGGATAGTGGTTTCGAACCCCGAGACAGTTCTATTATATGCCAAACATAGCATTATTTTATGCTGAACTATGTCGTCTCATTTTATCTTCATGCAAAATAAACAGTCTATTTCACAATAGAAATTTCATTTTTTTAATTCAGTGGATTTTATTCTTTAGTTTAATCACAGCTTTGCACTTTTACTTTATCTTTTACGCTTACTGGGCTTCTAGTACTTGGTCGTTTCCTCATATTTTATCAGCTTCTAAACTTTGGTGCTATTGGCTTTTAAATAAATATTATTTTAACTTTTAGTCTGGCGCAATATGGTCAAGGAATGGCTCTTGCACCATTAAACTATAAGCAAACGAAACCAAACCAAAATAAAATATATGTATATATATATATATATATCATGGATTGGACGAATAACCTTTGAAAGGGAATTTTCTCTATTCTGAGCTGACTCCCTTTTCAAAATGCTAATTTTTTTATCAAATAACTTGCCAATAATCATTTAATTAGTTTAATTTGTAAATGTAATTCCTTGGAAACCATATGCAACAAACAGAAGCGTTCCTTTTTTTTTTAATTTCCAGATCAAAGATTGAAAATTCTTTGGATTTAAGAATCATGATGAAATAATTTGTATTTTTATAGCGTGCTGATCGAGAAACCGATTGTTCTTAGTCATTTTTGAAGGTTGTGATTTCACTTGATCGGAATCATGTCAAGACGAATACTAAATTAAACACAGAAAAATAAATAGGAACTTCTTGCCTTAATTTTCCTAGATATGCTGTATTCATTTATTAATAAATAACCTCTTTATATCAAATTGACAAAAAGTACGTTTCTACGAAAGATTTTACAAAGACAAGAATGATTATAAGAGAAATTCTACTTAATCGAAGGCCATTACAATAAAATGTTATCTATTATTATTAGCATTGGAAACATGAGAATACTCTTGGTTTTTACAGCAGATTTTTTCTTCTAATGAAATCACTTAAAAAACAATAGAATATATTACAGAAGGAAATTCTTGCAAATTCAATTACTTAATAATATTTAGCAGGAAGAAAGTTATTACTTAAAAGAAAACGTTCCAGCTAGTTGGGCAATTCTTAAAAACATATTAATCGGGAAAAAAAAGTATTTTAAAAAATTTATTTTATTAAAAAACAATGTTTTAAGAATGAAATTTCGTACAAAAAAGTAATTTAGATAAATTATTTTCTCTAGGAAAAATGCATCCTTCTAAAAAATAAATATTTGATTAATTTTGGAAAAAATAAAACTATCTGAGCCATTTTGATATTAAAGGATTTAAAAATAATAATAAGTCACATGATGATGCTATTTTGTACATTTAAAACATAAGTCATCCATTTTTAAATTAAAATCCTCCAATATGGCATTCCGTCTTAAATAGCTGTAATTTAATACAATCTTAGATGTACAAAGAGTTTGGAAATAATCATATTTCTGTTATAATTAATAGAAATCCTCGCAATATATGTATTCTTGAGGTAAATGCAAAATTTTTAGTTTGATATATCAAATTAAATTTGGAGCGGTTTTCGCTTTTAAACGATAACTTTAATAGTGATGGAAGCTGTCAAGAGCTCTTACAAAATTTACACATGCAAAATAAATTAAGGACCCATCGCCTTTACGTATAATTTTCAAATTAGAATTGCCAAAATTAATTCATCATTTATGATCATCTTTCACTTGGATTATAGGCATATTTTTAAAGAGATGGGTGCATCTTTGAAAAAAAATTGACCGACCATTATAAAAATTATTTATCTCTTGCGTTAATCTGTAATCTCCTTGGGGCCTCCAAGTTTTTCGCATATCGATAACTTCAAATATAGACGAGTTCTGGAATTTGTCAATGCGTTATTTTTAAGAGGCATCGAAAAGAATAATACTTGATTCTTTATTTCAAAATATAATTTTAATTTTGACTCTCAGTAAATTTGGTTTGCTATCTCATTGTATTTTACCCTAAAACTTGAACAGTTTTGAAACATATAACATAAAAATCACATTTTCCCTCTTCTTCGTTTTTTTTTATTTGTATAAGACAGCTATGCAAATAGAATACCGTCTGATATTTTTACATATTGTCTAATCATATTCGAACCTAAGTCATATCTGCCTTCTTGATA
Organism: Argiope aurantia; assembly: GCA_026543865.1. Classification (NCBI taxonomy): domain Eukaryota; kingdom Metazoa; phylum Arthropoda; class Arachnida; order Araneae; family Araneidae; genus Argiope; species Argiope aurantia. The sequence goes on from JAPMOR010060411.1 coordinate 71,980, forward strand.
ACCTATGCAAATCAACAGATTTAAACTTAGATTAAAAAAAATTAAATCCGCCTACTAACAATTCCATATTTCTTCCAATTTATGATATCCCATAAAAAAAGATAAACATCATATTTTAAGAATTTACTCGGCAGCAATATTATTCTTAATTCCACTATTTAAAATTTAATTGCCGAACTACGTTTAAAAATCAGACCTACTTTCTAAATTTTTCTTATTTCAAATACCAATATTAAATGAAATTCCTAGGAATTGCTTCTTAGGTAAATAAATTTTCTGATTGCAAAGAAATAAGAACAAGAACGTGATATTTGCATTTGCAGAACTTGAATATCAAGCTGAAGAATGTGTGGTTGTTGCACTACAGTGTGAGAGTTTACTCAAAATGGGTGAAGAAGTGGACCAGACCTTGTTTAGAGATCCTACAGTCAACTATTCGACTTGCATTTATCTTTGCTCTTTTGTGATCAAACCGTGGGCTAACTCAATAATTGATATTTTTGACGCAATCTATTTAGGAATCTTCTCTTTTTGTGAAATAACATTATCCTTTACAAGAATCTAACCTATTTATAGAAGTGGCTCAAAGAGTTCAATAATTGCAAGCTGAGCAAATAATAAATGTAGTAATTCACTATGATTACGGAAGAATTGGAGAATACTTCTAAGCTAGTTAAATACAGAATGTGTTTAATATTGCAGTGGAATTTGAATGTGAATATTTCAGATCAAATGCTTTATCAAAGAAATATTCTTCCAATTCTAAGTCTTGATTACAAATCACAATTTTTTTTCGTTTAATAAAGCATTTTTTCGAAGGAATGCCTTTTTTTTTGTAACAAATAAAAACTCATACAAAATACACTCGTACAATAGCATTTTAATTTAATAACACTCTTTCAATGTTTTGATAGATTGTAATTTTGTTTGAATAATAGAATCAAAGCTGTGACCACTTTACTTCATAACATTTGCATATAATTTCATTCTATTCACTACATTCCCAGGAAGCTATTTTTCAGCTTAAAATAAAGTAGCTTTTTTAAAATAAAAAAAGAAAATATATCTTTTTTGCAACAATAAAATCTCCTACATCTCTCTTTCTTTATTTAAAATGCTAAAGCTTTTTGATTAAGATTATACATTATTTAAAAAAACAAAATTAACAATACTTCATCAAAAATATTTCATTTTCAGACTGAAAAAATAGATTATAATTATTTTTGTACTAAATAAATTTTATATCACTAAAAATCATTAGCAAACGAATTTAATTATTTCTCATTCAGTACTAACAAATTGTAAATTATTTTCATCTGATAAATATTTCTTATTTTATGATGGAAAATGGATGTAAATATATTATTTAGCTTTATAGTGTGTGAAAACACACATTTTAATCTAAATACATTCAAGAAATGCAAATAAAATTAAGAGAATTATTTTTTACAGTAATTAAATCTAAAATTATCACTTGCTGAAGAATGCCATATTTTAATCAACATATTCCTTAATATAAGCATCCGTTAGGACACTTATAAATAACTGCATATGACGAAGCAGAAATAAGAAGTTCATTTTTCACCGGATATCAGATGGAAGCGAAAATTTCTTACCTGGAAATGCAATAAAGTCACACATCCGAGTACGAACCACCACATGTTTTCAGATGTAAATAAAAACATCGTCTGCGCTAAGTAAGAAGACTCGTTTTTTCGACAGATCACTAAAACGTCCGGTTCCTTTCGCGGCCTCAGATATTCGGCCAATCACAGATGAGCAAATCTGAGTTATTCTCTTTTCCCTCGCAGACGATAGATAGTGAAAAGAAAGATGCGCAATTTGAACGATAAAATGCAGATTTTATTTATATATTCTACTTTCATCTCTGTTTTATTTAATAAAAAATTGGAACTGTTCTATGAAGAAATGTATTTAATTCCACCACTGCAACGTGAATTAATGTATTAACAAAAATATGTACAATACTTACCTCGGAGATGAATGGCAATGCACAGATAGATAAATTAATTAAATAATTAAAAATTTGTATAGTTTCAATAATTATAAAGGGCAACACAAATGGTAAAAAATTTCTTCACAAATATCGTTTGTTACATGATAACTGTAATAGAAATTTGTTCACATAGTTCTGTTAAATATGATGCATTATTGCGCCTTTAGATCTAATTTAAGATATTTTTAATTTATTAGCTTTTATAAATGCAAAAGAAATTATGTTGGAAAATGGAGCAAATCGCACTCTTTAAGAAAAGTTAATTAATTTATCATTTTGATATATCTTGGAAGGAGTTAAAAGCTTGTTTTTTTAAATATTAAGAAGTGTTTTTAAAAATCTGCTTTATTACATGTAGCTTTAGATTTTGTTTCAAAAATAAATTAGTAAAATTTAAAAACTTTTAATTTTAATTCTTAAATCTAAATGATAAAAGTTTAGCTCACTAAAATGGGTTAAAATTCACAGTAGGTAGGTCGTCATAAGCTAGAGCATTCACAGGGTCCATTTATCTTTTTCACCATATGCAAATTTTAATTTACTTTAAGACGTAAATATATTTAGAATAATTCTAAATAATAAATAATAATAATTAATAATTTAGAATAATCTAAAATCATAAGACGTAAATATATTTATAATAATTCTGGCTTGTTTTTACAAGGTTAAATATGCGAGAAAGTATTTATTTCTTTTCAAGTACCTCTTTTCGTTAAACAATTTATATGAAGATTTGTTGACAAATTTCTTCCATCTGGGGCACTATGCTTCTGAATTATCACGTCGGCATGCATAAAGATAAAATTATTTCTGAATTCCCATTCCGTTTATTACTTTTCAGATATTTTTAAAAAAATGCCGGGGTTATATGTTTGCTGTTCAGTTGTTATCCATGTACATTAAACAGCATACCTACTATACTAATTTATTATTAAACAAAACAGTCATTTTACACGAGCTGAAAGCAGATCTATTCCACTTTCTATGGAATGTGCTAAGCTTTTTGGAAGGAACCTCTATAGAAGGTATTAAACAAATCGTTTGTTAATGACTTATGCCACACAGCTGCGTCGCGAAAGGTATGTATGCCCTTTTCAACTGCCGTCAATAAACTTCAAGTTATAAATAATTGCTTGCCCGGTAAAAGTCAGATGTGCACTAACCTGCTGTTCATTTCAGGATCCCAAGACTAGCAGTTTTCGATGACTGTACTTCGATAAGGTATTTTACGCAGAAAGATAGGCAGTTGTTATGCCTCCAGATTCCGCATATTATCTGAATCGGCCCTATTGCAAAATGTAAACATCTCCTCTTTTCACTTTTAGCCTCATCCTTTTTTTTAAAAAATAAATGTCTCCTGACGCATGCGTGAAGACACGGAGGGTTTCTGAATCCGAGAATGAATAGTAAAAGGAATCAGGAAGATATTATGTTACTCTATCATCTCTTTCTCTCTGTCTCCAGTTCACTTTCACATTCCTAATTTATTTTATTTCGTTTATTTTATTCACCTTTTTTTGTTGTTTGTTTGGATTTTGTTTTTATGTTGCTCCATTCAATTTGTTTAAGACATATGGTTACGAAAAACCATCCGAGGAGTGCACGTTGATTATCCAATATATCTAACAAACTGGATAATGAATAATTCGTTTTTATTCCCCCAAAAGCATGACGCACAGATAACAATGGTAAGTGTACACAATGAACAGCACCTCTAAATTCTAACCATTTTCCAGAAGCAAGCTACAAATCGTCAATTAAATAACTGCACATACAACAGCGCTCAGCTTCACTGGCACTTCAAAGAGAAAATTGTTTTTTGTGTGAGCGCCTCCTCATATAAAGAATTCCGATAGGACGTGGCTTAACATGAAATTTTTTTGGAGAATTTCGGATCCTAATAGAGCAAGAGGCATAAGTCTTGCATTTCAAGAACCTTCGTTTTTTGTCTCCACATTCATCACCAAATCGCCAAGTTTGTCATTAATCAGATTGAAGCCGGAGTCATTAATATCTGTAAATATCTTTTTCCAGTAATGAGACAATCATTGCAGGAAAGTAATATTACAGATTTGTAATTCGATTTCTTTTGTAAAAAATCGCCCAGCAAAAAAAAACAAAATCGATAATTTTTTAAAATACTATTTAGATATTTAAAATTTAAAAAATTTAGCTACTTAAATTTTTAATCACTTCATTGCCAGTGTGTGAATCTTGAGAAACATAATTACTCGTTTCTGAGTAATGAGTTAACAATCAATGTTCGAACCCCAAAATATTGAATATAAAGTTAATTTTTCTAGAAATTATAACAAAATTCTAGAGTAATTAGCGTTGTTTATTTCGTGTTAGTTTCTTTATAATGAATTTTTATTTAAATTATAAGGAATTTTATCTTAAAATATTTTGATCTTCAGCTTTAAAAAAGTAAGTACAATAGAGTAAACGAAGTTGCATCATTTCAAACAGTCTCTCTTCATATGAATTAATTTCATCTCTTAATATCTTAAAATAAAATTACATTAATTAGTTAAAGACTATTTAGTATTTCTTTTAGTATCCTAACAATTAAATAAACAAAACTATATATATCTTTATAAAAGAAAGTTCTTATGTGCGTATCTACATTTCTTAAACAATTCTATCGAATTTACAGCCATGAAAATTGGCACACAGATAGTAGTAATGGAAAATGAATGCAATTCGAAGCCCAAAAATATTAAATATATACATCCCTAATATTACGTATTTTAATTTTTTAAATTTATTATTTTGTATTATTTCAGAGGATTTTTCACATATATTTGTCCAAAATATTGTTTCTAAAGAGTGTACGGAGGAAGTCAGAGCACCATCAGAAAAAAAAAACAATTGTCGCACTAAAAAAAAAATGTCTTCTGGCTTAATTTACAGGACTTCGAGAAATTTTCTTTAAAAAAAATATTTTTTCCTTAAAATGCTAAAACTAAAATTCCAGCAACTATTCTTCTACTTAAAATCTTTTTTTTTTCTTTTCAAAATCTTTAAGGTCATTTCCAAACATTTCTCTTTTATTTAAAACAATAAAGATGAAAATACTTTTCTTAAATGAGTTTTAAGAAAGATATTTCGATAAATTAATTATTTTCCTGATGAGTTCAAAGGTGTTCTTTCCTGATTCGCAGCGGTGAACTCGAATCTGTGGTGAGAAATTTTATTTTCCCCTGATTTGACAAGGAGCCGAATTTGAGATGGATAAGAATCATGAAGATTGCTTTGATTTAAATCTTTTAATAATTTTTTTTAGTTTAAATCCTACTAGCATCATTTAAAGCATTATATATATATATATATATATATATATATATATATATATATATATATACTCTTACTCACACTCTTACTCTCTCTTTCTTTTTCTCTCTTCTCTCCCTGCTTCTTTCTCACTCGTGTATCTCCATTTTCAGTCATTATTTTCACTTTTTACGGTCTGTAATTCATCCAGCAACGTCAATGCCATTAAGAAAAATAAATGTTCAAAACTAACATTATATCTTTGCATCGGTTCCATTGTTTCATTTTATATCATTCTAGTTAAGATTCAATGTTATTCATTATGTCATGGCCAACATTTTTGCGAATTCTGATTACATAAAAAAATTTTAATGTTTCATATTTAATTTTTATGAACTCAAACAACAATTCCTGAAGCAATCATATCTATCCGAAATAGAATTCCAATGTTTTACAAAATTAGGCTCCGAAACTTTTAGCAACCAATTGCTTAGTATAAGGAATTTCTAATCGGACGTATAGAAAAGAAATTAATTTCAAAGTTGCATTCATTTCTAAATATTTGAACAGTTTAATTGAATTTACATTACACTTTATATCCTACATTTTAAATATGCTGGTGATATAAAATATCTCTTGAAATACACGATTCAATTATAAAGTACAGACATCTTTCTAAAAAAATAGATTCCTTGATTACCAAAAATAAATTTATTTTTGGTATATTTTTAGAAATAGATAAAATGCTATTTTAAGCTTCTTAGATGGTCATTTAAATTAATTCAATGCTTATTTTTATTAAAATTCAGCCCACAAAGTACAACGGAAAGGTGTTCAAAGCAAATAAATGTCGTGGAAAATATATTTGAAGCCTGGTATCTCCTCATTTTTGTTAAAATAATTAACTTTTTCTGGGGGGTGGGGGGGGGGGGGGTAGATTTGAAAAGTGTGAGAAAAATAAGACATGCACGACTTGATAAATTAAAGTATTTTAACTAAATTAGAAGGGAGTTTGGTTTTAAAAATTAAGCATCGTTAAAAATAATTTTTTTAAAGCCGTATTAAATTGAATTTGTTATATATATTTAATGGATTATAATATAGCCAAGATAACAACGTTCTTATGCTAACATAAGAACTGCCTTCATTAATTTATGAAAATGTTAAATGAATAGCTTGGGAAGCTGAGTCCAGAAACCTTCCTCTTGTAATTTGTTTAATATTAAAGATAGAGAATTCGACCACAGATCCAGCATTTTAATTAAGAAGTTACTTAAGACTACTGAAGGGAATGAAAGTGAAAAGCATTAAAGTGAGTTTACACTCAGCCAGTTATAAGATTCCAGTAAGTCACGCATGCATAGAAATTAGATTGCACAAATGCTGAAAGAGCATACAATAGCAAATTCTTGTCACGACTGGACAAGTGCTCTTTCTGTGCATGCATGATCTTACTGGATAGATTGTAGCTGGCTGAGTGTAAGCCCACCTTTAATTCACTGAAAAATCAGCTTGCGGCGGATTGTGATGTGCGATGAGCGAGGATAGAACCTGGGACCTTATGGTTCGCAGTCCAGTAACATGACGACGATACAAAAGCAACTGCTTGTGTAGTGTAGCTGTTAACTGGCTTATAAGCTATTCACTACAAGTTCTTTAAATGAATGAGATTTTAAAAAATTAATGCAGGCAATGGAGTTCATGAGTGTGTTGTTAATAATTGAGCAATGATTACATCCTCATCAAAATTAGGTGGCCTTCTATTACAGTGTTTTAAAGAAACGAAAGTGTTTACTCACTCTAAAATGGAAAGGAAATAATTAAGATAAGATAGATATGAGGGAGTAAAGCTCATCTTAACGTACGAAATATACAGCTCATTTCCGACATTAAAAAATCGAATTGCTAACTGAAATTAAAGAAAGAGTAATATTAAATTAAAGAAAGCCTTTACTTCGAATGAAGATCAGTTTAATACATGTGAGTCTAGGGACTTAAGATGATTAATTGTACAGCAATGTTTGAATTGTACAGCATCAAAGAGATAGATAATAACATGTTGATCCAGTCAAATGTTTACTCATTAAACGCCAACAGCCATAACACAACTCACAAGTATTTGAGCAAACAGATAATTTAATAAGAGATCATTACAAAATCGTACAGAAACAAAAACATTTGTTTGTTTGCTTGTTTTGGTAAGATAAATTTCTTTAAGAAAAAAAAATGATGATGATATTTTTCCTATTAGCACATGGCGCTTTACGATGCTCCTCGATATATTTTGAATGCCGTGTAATATAATGAAAATATCATAACAATGTTATTGGGCATTTTATGATAACAGAGTTGTTAATGATGTTAATATCTGTAAACATAATTCTAATTTATTAAATATTATTTGATACCGAAATAATTATTCCTGTATGTATATATTTCTAATGCTTGACGCTGTAAAAAAAAATAGAGGCGCGCTTTTTTTTTTTTTTTCAATAAAATCCGAAACTGATTCAAAAACTTCGTCATTCATGATAAGTGACAGTAGTGCTGAAGATCAACGTATAGTTAAAATAGCTTCCATGAGAAACAATATTCTCCAGCAAGAGACACAAAGAGTGCTAGAGACCGGCGTTTTGGCATAGGAATAGCGCGTCTTCCCATTGATCTGGGCTTCCCGCGTTCGAGTCTCGGTTCGGACGAATGGTTGTTCTTCTTCTGTGTTCTATTTGCGAGGTGTATGAATGTGCCCCCATGTAGAAAGGGGTTTTTCAAGCGAATGTGACGCATGAAGTAGCTAAGTCGTGCTCTTGGCACTATTTGGTGCTACTGAAAAAACAAGAGACGCTCAGCGGGCTTGTAAAGTGCTACAAGTAATAACAACGATGCTAGAGAGAATCAAGCTAATAAAAATAATTATTATTCTTTGGAAAACTAGAAAGTACCGAAATTCCTCAGAGGAAAGGTTCGGATAAGATTCTCATTTGTGAGTGTTGTTAGGCGCGATATTTATGATAAATAAATGAAGATGATTTAAGGGCAGATTTAGAATCGGACGAAGTCAAATAATAATGATGATGATGTTACAAAAGTCGAGGTTTAGAATACAAAGAAAGCTCAGACAATAAAGATGTTGATGACAGAAAAAAAATCAAAATCCATACAGAAAAAAAAATCAAAGTAGTTGGAAAAATCAGAGAATAAATTTGAAATGGCCAGCATTCATTGTTGGGGTCAAGGTGTTTAGAATAACTGATCAGAAAAAGTGACGATTCTGTTAACAATTAAAATAAGTCAGTTGAGAAAGAAAAAGTCCTTGAAAATAACCAAAATAATCTTAGCCAAAAGATAAGAAAAGCGATAAGCAGGCAATGCTTAGGAGGTTATATTTTTCATGCTTTTATACATGTTAGAACAGGCCTTAGAATATACGGGGCCCAACTGCCAACAATTTTCGACAGTATCTAGTTCACAGCCAACTTTCACCTAGAATATAAAATACATTTAATTTTTTTAGGAAAAAATAAATATATTGATTAGTGAACAAAGAAAGCAGAATTTTCTTTTTTTATTTTAATTTAATTTTAATTAAGTTTTAATTTTAAAATTGATTAATTAATTTTAAATTTTAAAATTAATTAATTAATTTTAAATTTTAAAATTAATTAATTAATTTTAATTTAATTTTTAATTAGTTTTTCCTATTTTGGTCATTAATTATTCTTTTACACATAATGGAATCTTAAAATGAAATTTGTTTTCAAACGCTCTATCAAGAAATGCCCCTATTATGGAATTATATTAAAAGATCGAATTCATAAGCAAATTTTGAAAGGAAAAAAAAAAAAGAAATTTGTATATGATTTCAAAGCTTCACTACTAGTGAATTAAAATTCCAATATAAAGAAACACATTTCATTAATTACACCTATCAAGAATTCCATCACAAAGAACTGTAAAAAGTAAGTAATATATATCAAATGTACGACTAATAAAAACGCATATTTTCTAAAATTAAATAAGAAATTTTATTATTTAAATGAAACTAAAAGGATATAATAATATTTCAGATTTTCAAAATTGTTATTAAGGACAAAAAAAAGTAATGATCTTGATGTTAAAAATAAATTGTTTTAAAATTGAATTCAGCTTGAATTTTTCTTCATCATTATTATGTCTATAAAAAAATTGGGGGAAAAAAAGAAAAAAAAACTTTTTTTTTTCATTCCAATATTTGAACATTTTCCCTTTCGTTTCTGATTTATTTATTTTATCATGAATATCCAATGATAGTTTATATGTGTATGCATTTACAGGTCTATTTAAACAAATAATGTTTTCATAAGCAAATAATGTAAAAAAAAATTCAAGTAATGAAAAGAGTGAAATTTGATTAATTCGAAGCTATCTCAAAAACTCGATTTAAATGTAAAATTTGCATTAAGAGAAACTTCTAAGGATGTCGGTTAAGTAAACAACCAGTTTTAAAGAAAAATTGGCAAAGAGTGATTCGTTCATAATATTTTAAATAGTATTTGTTGATAAGAATTTTAAGGCATTTATACTAACTATTATAATAAACTGACTTAATTAAAAAAATTAGGATAATTTTTACTTCCTTTTTTGGGTGGGGAGGGGGGTATTCTGAATAGTGATCAAGTGCGTTAGGGAAATAAGGGCTTTAGTAAGCTTTTTTTTTAATTCTCATTGTGAGCATAAAATAAGTCTGTAACTAATCATTAACTTATTATTAATATAATTAATTATTATGTGTATATTGAAATTAATATAATAAGCTTCTAACTAATAAATTAAGCTGATTGTTAATATGATGGAAATAACACAGAACTTTTTAAAAAGTTATTATTTACTGGCTTGACTTTAAACTAAACAAAACAAAATTCACCTCGCAGTGGATATTTTAACATTATATTAATAAAATATTCAAGAGACAGAGAAAAATTTGAATCATCAACGAATTAGTGTCAAAAACGTTCAAATTAGCCATGTTCTATCATAAATCTATGAAGCCGAAATGAATGCGCCGATTTCTCAAATGTTGCAATCCAAAGATATCATAGAATTACACCAATTGCCGACTGATCCGATTATCTACTTACTCAACGGCAAATAGGTCCTTTTGCATTTATTTACAATAATATGGACTCCCTAGGATGTGTGTGAGAGAGAGGGAATAAGAAAAGAACTTGATCTTGCAAAAAATTCTAGAATTTTCCATGTCTTTCCTCAAACGAGTAAATGAATGGTTATAAATTTTATGTTACAAACAATCTCTTCTACATAAAGAGAATCTATTCTTTTATGTAGGAAACAGTGTTCTTGCGAAAAGTGACTAAAGGATATATTTTATTCATTCATTTTCTCTCTTACACTTAATAAAACCCATGTCTATGGAAAGAAAAGAATCATAAGTCAGCAAATGAAATTAAAAACATGAAAATCCTATAATTCATTATCTGAAAATAAACCTATATTTGATTGCATTTTGAATAAGTTCGAGTACATTTTTGTAGCATTTTGGTGCAGAGTTCCTAACAGTTATCTCCAATAAATAAGATCAGAAGTGACACCTGAACTCCGGAAAGCTTATTGGAACTAATTGGTCCTAGGCGACTAAAGGCTGGAAATGATAACCTCTAAAGTAGAAATTTAAAAAAATAACAATCTTGAGATTTCGTTTCAGAAATTCTTAACTTTTTTTTTAGAAAAACAGCAGTGTCCAATCAAGACTACCAATACGACATTAATACGTGGAAAATAATCACATTAAAAAAAAACAGAATTTTTTTTTTACTTTATTAACATTAAATTAATCATTCCCTCGTTATTAAAAACAGCAAAAATGAGATAGAATTATCAAAAACTGCAATTACAAATTCAAGTAAAATGAATTTCAAGTTTCCTCAGTATTGATATTTTTATGCTGAAATACTGAAAAATGTATTGAAAAAAATATTTTATTCATAATGCTTAAAACTTTAACACGATCCGTCATTCTTAAGTGAATGTACCGAGAAAACATCGAAGGAGTCAGTAGATTTCAATTTTATTTACGATATTAATATAAAATCTTAAAGTCGACAATAGGCAAATATGTTGTACATGGAAAAGAAATAAAAAGAGTCGCACATTCCTCCAATCTAATATCGCAAATAAACAACTCCCCGTATAGACATTACACTACCAAAATTTGAGCGGTCGGAGTCTACATTTCTGAAAGAAAAGAAGGGGTATTGGCTGATTCACGACCCCCCCCCCCCCAGAGGACGGAAAGGAAATCCCAAAAATAAAAACATTCTTCTCTTGTGTCCTGAAAGTCCCATCCCCTTAACGCGAATAAAGGGAAAAGAAGAAATTTGTGAATGGGTTGAAAAGTGAACGGACCGGTTATTCAAGGAATTATCGTATCATTGAATTGGAAATCACTGAAATTTATCAAAGCAGTAACTTTACTGGAAAATGTGAGGCTTCACTGCAAAGTGCGAAGTCACCGCTCCCTTTAATGGGAGCAACTTTGACTTTCCGATATTCGCCTTTGACAATGCACTATCCCAAAACGGTCATTTTGAGCTGCTTGTGACATGACTTTCTGATTGCATATATTTGTTCACTGCTGGAGCCATCTATTTGTAAAATGTAGAACTAAAGTAAACATTTTAAAGAAATGACATATTTTTAATTCAACTTTTCAGAAAATGGTTTACTGAAATAAATAAATTAAATAATTAGTTTTGAAAAAAAATCAAATTTAAAAAGTAAGCTGAAATAGATAAATTAATTCAATCACACTTTACTTAAATTAGTAAATTAAGTATTAATTACAATTAATACATTTTATATTTAATACTAATTAATAATTTTTAACTAATAATGTGATTGAAATAATAGATATTTGGAACAAATATTTAAAAATAACAATAGCATAATAATTTGTTATTCAAAAAATTGTGGATTATGTATCTCTATTGTGAACCGGCTTTGAAATAGAAATCCTTCCTTTAGAAGGCAGTGAATTTTGGGGCATTCCTACTTTTTTACGCATAGTAAAAATTTCAGAATCTGTTCCATGCAAAAAGCAAATGGTATCGAAAATGTTTAATTTTGTGGCATTTTATTTAAAAATCAGAAAATACTAAAAAAAAATCAATTAAATTAAAAGCAAATTTTCCCTTGGTATAAATTTGTTTTCAAATAAGTCATTATGTCAATGAATTTTATTTAAGAGAGTACTATTAAATTTAAAAAAGAAAAACCTTCTCCCACAATTTGTTTCTGAACCTAATGTGTGCAATTTTAACAAATTGCAATAGTAAATTCCAAATAAATAAAATAACAATTGTTTATCATGTCAAGGACAAATTTATCTTGGATTAGAATTCTCACAAAGATCCTAGAATTTTATTGGTATCAAAATCAGACAATGATTCTTTAGTCCCAAATCTCCAACTTTCCTGGAGAAACTGCAAGTAAAACTTTATTCTATTCTTAATTAAAGTTCCTAGTCTACTGTTGAGACTCCTTGCTCTTTCTGATTATTTATTTTTGATTTTTGTTTGTTTTTTGTTTAATCCGGTTTCAGCTGACTTGCTGAGAGGGGACCTACCCTCTTTTGCTAAGAAAAGAGGGTAGATCAGAACTATTTATTTAATTGCAGTTTTTGATAATTCTATCTCCTTTTTGCTGTTTTTAATAACGAGGGAATGATTAATTTTATATTAATAAAGTTAAAAAAAATCTGTGTTTTTTTTAATTGATTATTTTCCACGTATTAAACAACAAAGTGGTCTTAAATTCTTTTTTGCTAAATATATTTTTAAAAAATTTTTATCGTGTAAATATTTCTCATACAAAATACATACTTTTATGGTTATGATCTCATAGATCTTTGTAAAAGAAACCATTCATTTCTTCTATACAAACAGAAAGAATCATCAGATGAATGGATTATTCTAAACATAACTAAATTTATATTCCATTTATAGGCTTTTTTTTATCTTTAAAAAGCATTTGAAAAAAATGCTTTTTTTTTTCTAAAATGTCTGCTTTAAATCTAATTTTTTAAGGATTGTGGACGTAATGTATTTATGCATTGCTCTGAAATACGACTCTTTTAAAATTGAATTTCTCCAATTCCTACATTGTTTACTACTTTAAGTGACACATATTAGGCAAAGATATTGCTTTCTCCTTCTGCAGATTTTCCGCCCAAAAAGAATGCTATTTAATTCCCAGCCACCCTAAAGCAGTGTCAATGTTACTTCTCACGTCGAATTTTCGCTTTGCGAGAAGAATAAATCCTTCTGTTTCTTGATTTCTGAGAAAAATTAAAATGTCTTGCAGTTTCAAAAAGCAGCAAATCTGTGTGGGAATATATATATATATATATATATAAAAATTTTTGCTTTGATAAGGTTCTAGTGGTTAATAATTAAATGTGTCCGATCTGATGAATTTTTTATAAATGCTTACACTTATTAAAACATTTTTATTACATTGAAATATAAAATTATTTCTCGAAATTAGGAAGAAAGATTTAATTTCTGAAACAAAACAAAAATATGTATATTTTTGTATAATTTTTATATGGGGTAAATTTATTTCTTGTTCTACTATTAACCCTTAACTGGAGACTTGCGGTCTATGAGACCGCTAGCGATGGATTTTCTGTCGCCCCTATTCTATTTTTAGCTTATTTGAATGGATTGATCCTGTAGCTTCCTGTTTTGTGACCTTCAATACACGTGCACTTTTTCAACCGATTTCATCAGATGCTTTTTAAAATAATTCAGCTGTTTCTTCGAGCGTGGTCTCTAAGACCGCATCTCCCTGTTAGTGTCCCAATGATAAACAGGGCTTAGCAGATGGCGCTAAAATTTGGACCCCGAAATATCATCCAGTTTACTGATCCTTTTATGAAGCAGTGCTCCAGACACTTTTAAATGAAGCAGAAAGTGATTTTAGTGCTAAGGATAACTGTACAAAAGAGTTTTTCGATGAAAGTTCGTATTCAACTGATTTTGATATGTATGTTCAAACATAATTAATTTTTCTAGTGATAATGTATTTTGAAAAATTTATAAAATATATTAATATACCATGATATATATATACAGAATTTATTGGTTGATTTTTATACTAGGTCTTAACCTGTATGTTTAAAATGCCATAGAAAACCGTGCTATGAAAGTCACAAAAGCCGATAAAAAAAAGGGCCAATTTTACCCATTGTTCTTTTTTTTATGTTTCATATAATTGTTGAATTTGACATTATATTGTCTTCTATATACCTTCTTATACTGTAAAAATAAATATGATTTAAAAAGTAAAAAGTAATATGCCTTTTCAAGAATATTAGTTATTGTAACATGTAATTTGAGAAGAAAATGCATGTTCCAACGCATATACATTTTTCAATGATAAAATATTTTGAAAAATTTCTAAAGCATATCTCTATATCAAGAAAAATATCTGCAAAATATATTGGCAGTTTTTCATACTAATGCATTCATTAGAAAATTTAATTTGAGTGCAAATGAAATGCGGTCTCGTACACTGCACCTCCCCAGTTAAGGGTTAAAATATTTCTATCTGCTGTTGTTGTTGTTGTTTTGTGTGTGTGTACGCGTGCATTTTTAAGAATAAGTAGAACTGATTTCATTTCATAGTATCGACAAAATAGTATTCCTAAAATATTTTATAAGCATTAATGAATTAATATCTTAATTATTTTCTCTGCATTTTTATTAATTTTAATTATACCACATTTCTTTATAGTATTCACTAAAATGTTGCGAATATTATGCTTGCTTCTCGTAACATCCAGAAAAATAAGATTTTTACAGTAGTAAAATTTTAAAAAAAAATTTCATTAGTAGTCTTATTCTACTACACTATTCTGCAAGTTTTTCATAAAAGGACTAAGGCTTTTTCACAACTTTTATATGTGCTAAATTTCCTGCTGCATTGCCAGTAATATGAATGCATTTATTCTTTTGTGTTCATAAAAATAAAGAAGAGATTAATTTTATTTTACAATAAAATAATAACTAAGTAAGAATCTTATACGATGTACAACTGCATTAAAATTCAAACTATAACAAATGGTAAAATTTGAATTTTAATGCAGTTGTACATCGACAAATTAAAAAATTATCACTACTTGGAATGAAGTTTTCAAGCAAATAAAAAAATCCTTAATATTCATCCAAAAGTCATTTAAACACATTTTTTTCAGAATGCTTTATTAACAGTCTTTTTTGCATAAAATCGTATAGTCTCCAGCAATCTTGCATTTTAGCTTTTTTTTAACATTAAGTCAGCTAAATTATATTTTGAGAACACTTTGCATTGAAATCTACAATAATCAAAATCAAGATTAGTGAATTAAAAATATTCGCTAGTGGTTTTGAAAAGAGATACTTAAAAAATTATCAATTTCAAATTTGGTGAACAATAAAATTAAATTATTCTGATTCCAATTTTTTATTTTATTTAAAATTAAAGCATTTAAAGAGGCAAAAAGCCGAAAACAAAATAAAATATCAGAAAGAGTAGTGTAGAAAAAACATATTCAAGTGCCCACATGTGTTTAGTAATTGTCTATTTAAATGAAAAATTTTGATCCTCTTTTTCAGAGTTTTTTCCCAGAATAAATATTTTTCTGTGGAGACTTGAGTGCGAAAGAATGCTTGTTTTCATATAATGAAACAAGCCGCGTATAGTTTCCAGCGATAGTCGTTATCATGCGATGGGCTAAGGAGAGCTCGGATCTGACTCAGTGAAATAGGAAGCCCTCTGTTTGTGATCAACAGGTCCCACCGCCCCCCACAACTGTTTGTGGGAGTTCTTGTTCCTGGAAAGTGCATCAGTGGGTAAGGAACATTTCCTACGCATGATTGAACTCTTGTTCGAGAGCTTTTATTGGACAGATCATATCGATTGTTACTTTCTATCGTGATCCAAGACCTGTAATCGAAATATCACCAGTAAGATAGTATCAAGGATTAGGGATAACGAATATTTTATGAGCTGTTATTACGTAACCAATATCAAAAAGTCACAAATACCAGTGATCAATACTTTTCAAATAGGGGTGTGATTCAAATCCTTGAAGTGAATCCTGAAGTGAACAGGCCCTTATTCTTGGAATTGTCGTTGAATGAGGTCAATTCACGGTTACGTGTCAGGTACCAAACAAACCGCTTCTGTTCAATTTTCAACCGTTCTGCGCATGTCGTGATGTCTATCGATAACGTTGACGAAACCATTGTTTATAAAATATTACGCTAGCCGATCAATTATTAAAAACTTCCGATTTTTTAAAGATATTATTTTGAATTATTTTCTCCAAATTTTCAAAGTTATATAATTTTATTTCCTATATTAAAATTTTAATTAGTATTTTTAATAGAATTATTGTTTTTGCATAATTAATTAACATCGCTTTTTAATTCGTTTGGTGCCGCTTTATTCTTTCCTTTCCTCCCCCCTTTTTTTATCCAAAGTATACATTTTGACAAATGACTATGGCAGTGTTTTTGAAAAATTACATATGTTCTTTTTTACCCATTATTTAAATATTATTGAATGTTGAATCTTATGAATATAGTTCCCCCAGTTAATTCTTTTTAAAAATAATTATTACTCTTAGATAAGTTAATATTTAAAAAAAAACTAATAAAATTATTATATTGTTTTTTCTTATATAATTATTTTTATAAATATTAAAACTTTGATGTTTTCAGCTTGCTCAGAGGAAAGAACATGAAACTCAAATTAGTATATATTGAATAAATTATGAAATATAAAAGGTACGGATACCTTTTTTTAAATCTATGCAACTTATGAATAAATAATTTCATTTTAATTTGTAGAAATCATTAAAGGAAAACAAACAAAATCACGCTTTCATAATTTTTATTTACACATTACAAATATATATATATATATATATATATATATATATATATATATATATATA
>JAPMOR010060411.1:89277-182017 GCA_026543865.1 Argiope aurantia
ATATATATATATATATATATATATATATATATATATATATATATATAGAGAGAGAGAGAGAGAGAGAGAGAGAGAGAGAGAGAGATAAAATATATGTGATAATTATTTGAAAAAAATATGATCAAATGTATGTTTTAATGTACACACTAATTCAAAAAAACTAAAAAAACTATTTACTATTTATCAACATTTATTTTTCTAGACACTTAAAAATAATATAAACACAGTATGACAAGATTGTCAATGTAAATGATGAAATCAATTTTATTCAACAGAAACATCCTAGATACTAAAGAACAGTTTTTTTTATCACTAATAAAAACATAATGTTGAACAATATACTATTAAAGCAAAACATTTATGAAATTTTTTAAATGCTAAAGTTATATTGATAAAAATTACATTGAATGAATATCATAAAATAAAACAAAAACATACAATACCGTAAATTTAATCAACAAGAATAAGGTCATGATTATATATATATATATATATATATACAGAGTGAGGGACAGAAGATAAATAGGAGGAGTTGAAAGAAACACTTATACTTTCACAGAATTTTATAATTCAAAATTAATATCTTAAAGAAATAGAAAAAAAAGGGAAGCATGCATGTAGTATTGAAGTTGGGAATAAAAATTATATAATAAATGCTGACATGGAAACTTATTTTCAATGAAAAGATCTTTATTTGTTAAAACCAAAATCACTCAGGTGCACAGTGTTTTAACAGGATATTATGATAACAGTCAATTTCAGTTTAAATACAATAAACTATTGGCATTTCATTTTTAACAATTGAAAAGTTATTTGAAATAAATTCGCTTTGAATTACACAAATCTGCAAATGTCATTAGAAAACTAGTAATATTCACTTCCACCTAAGTTTAGCATTATAGCAGTTGTTATTTTTGCAACAGGAGTTTGTTTACTTACATTAAATAAATTTAGATAAGATTTTGTAAAAAAAAATGCAATGTAACATTCATGTAAACATTTTGAAACATTCTAAGCATATTCAAAATTATCAGAAATTTCGTCAAATGTGAATAAAGTACATTAGAAATGCACTCACGATTTTGTTTGATTGTTTTTGACGACAAATCGCTTACTGATTTCTTTTTCTTCGAAGAATTTTTCTACCAAATTACTGGAACAGCTATATTTAATAAATGTACACACACTGAATGAATTCTTCAAAATGATCGAAGCATATCAGCAACTTCGAAGGCTTGAAAAAATCTATACCAAAGCTATCAACCCAAGTCAGGATTGTTGAAAGGAAAATAAGAAAACATTTTATCATAACAGTCTCTCTTGTGTTTCGCATTAAAGCATACATCCATCAGCACACAAGTATTTCCTCTGTTAACACACAATAAGAGGAAAGAAAATGACAAAAATTATAACTTCAAATGTAAACAAAAAATCCGCTTCATACTCGGCGGAGGACGTTAAGGGTAGAATGATCGACGAAAGCTGTGCGCATGAAATTTAAATGACATGCGCAAGAAGTACATGACATGTGACTTTTACGTCACATGAATTGACATCACTGAAACTTATCGGAGCGGTGACTGCATTGTAGGGATGACGAATATTTTACGAGCGGTTATTGCGTAACAAATATCAAAAAGTCACAAATACCAGTGATCAATACTTTTCAAAGAGGGGTGTAATTCAAATCCTTGATACGATCTTAATGGTGATATTTCGATTACAGGTTTTGGATCACGATAGAAAGTAACAATCGATAGAATATCACTGCAATTTACCGGAGCGGTGACTTCACTGGAAAGTAACAATCGATACGATCTGTCCAATGGAAGCTCTCGAACGAAACAGAAACGGAGAATTCTGTGAATGGCGTGAAAAGTGAACGGACCGGTTATTCTTGGAATTATCGTATAGGGATGACGAATATTTTACGAGCTGTTATTACGTAACCAATATCATAAAGACTCAAATACCAGTGATCAATACTTTTTAAAAAAGGGTGTGATTCAAATCCTTAATACGATCTTACTGGTGATATTTCGATTACAGGTTTTGGATCACGATAGAAAGTAACAATCGATACGATATCACTGAAATTTACCGGAGCACTGATTTCACTAGAAAGAAACAATCAATACGATCTGTCCAATGAAAGCTCTCGAACAAAACAGAAAAGAAGAAATCTGTGAATGGATTGTAAAGTGAACGGACCGGTTATTGGAAGTATCGTATCATTGAATTGCATATCACTGAAATCTATCGGAGCGGTGACTTCACTGGAAAGTGTGAAGTCGGCGTTCCACTTCCGATATTCGCATTTGGTGCACTATTCCATACAAATCATTTTTAATTGCTGTGACTTGACTTTGCGCATACTCCGTTTACTGCTGGCGCGATCTATTGGTAGAATATAGAACTAAATTAAGCAATTTAAAGAAATGATATATATATTTAATTCAAATTTTTCAGAAAATGG
The DNA here is from genome assembly GCA_026543865.1 of Argiope aurantia. Lineage (NCBI taxonomy): Eukaryota > Metazoa > Arthropoda > Arachnida > Araneae > Araneidae > Argiope > Argiope aurantia. The sequence goes on from JAPMOR010060411.1 coordinate 91,754, forward strand.
TTTACTCCAATAAAGAAATTAAATAAAAAGTTTTGAAAAAAAATCAAATTTAAGAAGTAAGCTGAAATAGATAAATTAATTCAATCACACCTTACTTAAATTAGTAAATTAAGTATTAATTACAATTAATAAATTTTATATTTAATATTAAGTAATAATTTTTAATTAATAATATGATTGAAATAACAGATATTTGGAACAAATATTTAAAAATAACAATAGCAAAATTATTGGTTATTCAAAAAATCGTGGATTATGCATCTCTATTATCGAATCATTGAATTGCATATCACTGATATTTATCGGAGCGGTGACTTTACTGGAAAGTGTGAAGTCGCCACTCCACTTCATGAGAGGGATCTTGACCTTCAGATATTCACATTTAATGATGCACTATTCCATACAAATCCTTTTTAATTGCTTATAACTTGACTAAATATATTCCGTTTATTGCTGGTGGCATCTATTGGTAGAATATAGAACTAAAGTAAACAATTTTAAAAAATTTTATATATATTTAATTCAAATTTTTCAGAAAATGGTTTACTCCAATAAAAAAAATTAAATTAATAGTTTTGAAAAAAAATCAAATTTAAGAAGTTAGCTGAAACAAATAAGTTAATTCAATCACACGTTACTTAAGCATTATATTAAGTAAATTAAGTATTAAAGTAAATTATTAAGTAATATATTATAGTAATAGTAAGTAATTAAAGTAAATTAAGTATTAATTACAATTAATAAACTTTATATTTAATATTAAGTAATAATTTATAATACGATTGAAATAACAGATATTTGTAACAAATATTTAAAAATAACATTAGCAAAATTATTTGTTATTCAAAAAATCGTGGATTATGCATCTCTATCAAGGATTTGAATCACACCCCTCTTCGAAAAGTATTGATCACTGGTTGTGTGACTTTTTTATATTGATTACGTAGTAACCGTCAGTAAAATATTATTCATCCCTAGTTGACAACTCTGTCAACCAAAATTTTTCATAAAAATTTGCATTATACGATTTAATTTTTCAACAAAAGAAATTAGAAATCCAGTTTTATTTTCTAAGAACTTTACATTTTCTTCAGTGCAGTTACAATGAATTTAAATTAGATAAAATTATCTAACATGATTAAGATATTAATATCTAGCTCTTAAAAGCTGCTATAGAAAAAGAAGAGCTGAGAAAACAATAATTTTGTATAGCTGTGACAAGGTGTATATATTAAAGAATATATATATATATATATTAAAGAACATCTGAATATCAGTTTCCAGGAATAATTTTTTTCCTTCAACTGTAACTGTTATTTGAAAATGATTCTGATGTTTCAGCGGTGTAAATAAACATGCCTCCTGGAGCGATGTCATTTAATATTTTTACCTTTTATTTATGAAATGTAAATATGTGTTGACATTTAATTCAGATTATGCTTATGTACCAAAAAAATTTCTGAAATCGAATTATTACTATTTTGGAATTTAATTACAGTTTAGGTTGAATTCATCAATATTTAGCCGAGAATGAAACGCGATACTCAGTTTTAAATTTTGTTTATTGAACCATCCTGTTTATTTTGTAATCATCATGAGTTACCGTAGTCACATCTATCCTATCTGTAAAATAACTCCAGTATTTGATTCTATTGTGTTGGATGAATACGTCTTGACTGTCGATTTTTACTTACCACTTGATCTTATTAACAGTTTAGAACAACCAGATTATTTTACTGATGATTTTGACGCTCATCACTTCTCTGACGATGCATCAAATGGTCATGTCACTGAATATTTTCCGAGTCTAACTGTTTGTCCTTGTATCATAAATGCAGTCAATGATACTTACTCAAGAAAGTTGAATATTAAATTGGATGCACTTTTATTTTCGATCATCACGTGGGAATTGAGAAACTCAAAAGTATTTCGTTCAAATGTTCTTTCAAACTTCTATTCATTTTCGAGGAAAAGATTTGCTGGTCAGAAAATAACATGCACATTATGCCAAAGATTGTTATGGATATTGTGTGTTACTGTATATTTGAAATTACCCAACAAAAACATTATTGATCATAAATGGTAAGTACAAATTTTTATGTAAGACAATTTTTTTTTAATCTGATCCCCTGCATGAAATATTACATTGCACTTTTTTAACTTTAAATAAGCTTGATCAAAATTAGCATTTATTAATTAATTATTATTAATTAGAATATTTTCTATAGTCTTAAATAATAGTTAAAACTATGTTAAAATTATATAATTTTATATATGTACTAGGATTCTTTTAAGTTGGATTTAATGATTTCTTTCTCCTTTTATTATCCTGTTTGCAGCCCATTATATGTTGCATATGTACAAAAGTGAAATTTCTTTAAAACTTAATATTATGTACAGAAAAATTTTTTAGCAGAAAAATATTTTTCTAAGATATGATTTGTTATTGAATTGATTTAAATCTTTGGCAAAAAAAGAATGTGCTAAAAGATAAATTTTAAGATATAAAAACTTTTACATGCAGAGGTATTTATTATAATGAATCTTTTCTCTATTAATGAATTATTGTGAAATGTCATTTAATATCCAATTTATTATATGTAATGCGTAGTTAAACATAACAAAATCTGGTGTATCTTGTCAAGTTTTAAAATTTATTTAGATGCTAACTCTTATAAAAGAATAAATAAATCTAAAATTCTTAAAAAAATATTTATGGAAAAAAATGAGATCACAGTTTTTTGCTTTTACATAACATATATTTAGTAGTGGGTCCCCCCCCCCTTCTCCTTTAGTTGCTCATGCACAGCATGTTTTTTTTTTTTTTTTTTTTTTTTGTTTTTTTTTTTAATTTCTATTCATCTTTATTCTTTTAAAGTATTATGTCGTTGTTGTTTTTGTAAATTGTGAATTTGTATTAATTTCACAAATATGTTGATCTATCTTGGCATTTTTTCCCCTTCATTCTTAAAATATGTTTTATGTTTGTATCATAAAAAGTAGCAAGATTGATATATTATTAGTATCAGTTGTTGCCTTTGTCAGCTCACTAGCTACTTTTTACCTGGAATGCAATGTATGTTAGTAGGTATCCATTACATAATATATATTTTTCTATTCTGTTTGATTTTACCTAGCTGCTCAGTAGTACAGTGAGAATAAATGACACTTGGAATAAAATATTCCCTTTTTGTCCTACTGTGTCCCTCATCCCTGTATTTGACTTTAAAAAGTAAAATAAAAATCCTATTGCTTTGTTTCTACAATGCTTACAAGACTGGTTCTTGTGGCATGAACACTGTCTGTTCTTTTCCCCTAGTCTATTATTTATTAATTCATAGATTTATATCGGGTAAATTATAAAATATTGTTTTCTTGGTTTTAAAAGTTATAAATATTAGTCTTAAAAGAGTTTTGTCTAATACTTACAATAAAATTTTTGAAATTTTACATTGGTGATAGATGAAATGCTTATAGTTGCAACTATCCAGTGCTATTGCAAAGATAAAGGGCATTATTATTTTTAAAAAATTTTATTCACCTCCTTTTAAAAAAATTTGATTTTAAAGAACAAATATATTTGCTGATATTGTGCTTTCACGTCCCCAGGAAAATTGTACCCAGGTCTTCCAAGTCTCACTCACTGTTTACTACTTTACTACAATGAATTTCTTATCTCTTGCTGTATTAATTAATGTTTATTACTTTGGGAGTAAAGTGACAGAGCATACTTCATCCATTGAAATCCTTACAATCTGATTTTTTCAATTTAGATAATGTTTCTTATATTGCTCTTAGTCCATTGGATAATTTAAAGCAGAGTCCTTAGTACTATTTTGAATTTCCAGCTAAACAATTTTAGTAATGGATATCGAATTTTTTACATAAATGTGATCAATTTTTTTCTTGATTAAATGAAGTTACTATTTATTGAAATATTCAAAAGAGCTGTCAAGTTGGAAGCAGATTTTTGAATTATTTCAAAGGCTCAAAATTTAAAAGATTCAAGAATTTTCATTGTAATGTTCTTGCTTTATTTTGCTTTTATCTGTTCATAATCAAATGCAAAATATGTTCCATTGAGTGAAAAAGTAATAAAGTAATATTTTTACTGGAATTATAATTCCAGTAACAATAAAAATTCAGTTTTTACACATCTTTAGATTAAAAAAAGAAAGAAAGAAAAACTTTTTACTGACAATTTTATTTTAGTGAAGTTTTTCTCTAATTTTAATACATTTTCCAAAATATTTAAAATTTATTTTATAATAAGGCTTCTATTCAATTAGTAAATTTATACAATGCATCTTGATATTAAATATATTTTTATATGTGTGTTATAATTAGTAAGATCAAAAGTAAATTTTGAAAATAAAAATATAGATTAATCAGTTCTAAAACTTTTTCATGTTATAATGTTTCATTTGAAAGGTTTGAATTCTCCTGTAAATTTTTTAATGTATATACAGGAAGTTTTATTTACTAATATTTTTATTTTTATTATTTTAACATTTTAAATTGAACTTATATTATAATTCTCAGTAAATAATAAATGTAATGACTTAATGTGATATATTTTATCCAAGAATTGCTTGTTTTTGTAATGCAAAATCATTTTAATGATAAATTGCTCTACAATAGAGACATATTATATTAAATACAAAAAATGTTTACAACCAGCATCTTGTTTAGCAAAATCTCTCTATCAAGCAAATGGGAAAATATTGTTTTTTCTTAAATATACCAAAATATTTTTTGTGATTTTAATAAACTAAAAATTCATTTGAACAATTATGCTTAAAATAATATTATTTAGCAATTTACTGATTTGCAAATATAAATTTTTATGTAAAATATGAAACTATGCTACATGATCTACTAGCATTTGATAGTCTTTTCTGGAAGAGATCTAAAAAAATTTTTCGTAGTTTTATACTATGTTATAGCTAAGCAAAATCAAGTAATTAAAACTTTTTTGAATATTTAAGTTCTGCAGTATTCATTACTGGAGGCTCTGTTGATTATTTCTGAAAATTTGACTATCTACCAATAAGTATTTGGATGCCTATACTAATGAGTATATCTGCTGTCCTGATCTATGTCATGTCTTTTGTGCTAGAATATTGTGTAGGAAACAGCATTGGCATTAATCGCATGCAAGATACCTTGAAATTCAGAGCTTTCTGACTTCGAGAAAGGGGTAGTTGTTGGATATCATATAAATGGTTGATTTTTAAGGGACATATATAGTGAGTTAAATATTCCAAAATTGACAGTAGCTTTTGTGATTAAGAAGAGGAAGATTAGTGGTGACTGTCGGAATATGCTTCGACAGGGCAGACTCACAAAACTGAGATAGAGACCAACGAGTGCTGTCCAAAGAAATTCGGAAAAACAATATCAAACAGATAGTCCATATACTCTAGAGGGTCCAACAAGAATCCGAGACTTCTGTTTCGATATATACCATCCACAAGGAAGCACATTTGCTAGGTATCTATGGGCTTCTACCGCTCATAAGTCTTTGATTACAAAATCCAATCATGCTGCACAGTTGAGATGGTGCAAGGCATGTCGAAATTGAACTGTAGATGAGTGGAAACCGATTCTCTGGCGTGATGATTTCAAGGTTCAATCTGTACCAGCTGGAGGAAAAGAACTTTGGTTTGGAGTATGCATGAAGAATGAATTTTACCAGAATACATTGTGCTTACAGTAAAGTTTTGTGGGGGTGGAATTATGGTCTGGGGATGTTTCTCATTGTATGGATAGGATCCTTGATCCCAATTCATGGTTGGCTCAATTCCTACTTCATTATTCTAGACAACAATGTGCTTTCTACACTGTGGCAATTTTACGGGTTGGATCATTGTTATTTCCAGGATTAATGTGAGTTGTCATGTTGTGAGGTTCACCATGGATTGATATAATGACAATGGTATGAACCGACAGGACTGGTCTGCCCAGAGTTCAGATTTATATCCTATAGAAACCCTCTGTGACAAATTAGATTTCTGAATTAAAGGGTGTAACAGTCGTCCAAAATTGATGAAAGACTTGCATATCTTCTCCAAGCCGAGCGGAAGAAAATACCACTGTCAATCATTCAAGCACTTGTGTAAAGTATGCCCCAGAGGCTAAGGCTCTAATTGCCTCAGATGGAGGCTCTACCAACTATTGAATATGAGTAAATGGTGTTTATCTCCTTTATCATAGGTGCCCAATTACTTACGGTAAATAGTGTATAAGGCTTATATTTATTAATATTTTTTTTAGTTTATAATAGAATTTATATTTTGTTGATTGCATCTCTGTAATTTATGTGTTCCAATATCCTTTATCCTAGGAACAAAAGATTAGAAATTCTAGTGCATGAAAGATGTGAGCTAGAAAATGCCATGGCATGGCTGTCTACATTGGGTGGAGCCTTTTCAGCATTAGGTGACTATTTTGAAGATTGTGTAAGTAAATAAATTGTATTTTTATGTTTTTAATGTTCAATTCTGCTTACAATTATTCAATATTTCAATTTCATTAAGTACTTTTTATATATTTAGGAAATAATACATTCGAGTTTCTGTTTAATGAAACCTCCTCATTTCATCTAAAAGCCTTACCACAAAGAATATTAATTAAATAGATGTGTAAATTAAGTTAAAGTAATAAAATATTTTAATAAAATAAAATAGCTATCTATCTGTTTTATTTTGTTTTAAACAGTTAACGTGTTTGCAATCATGCTTTGTTCAAGTTTAATATTAAAAACAAATTTTTCATTAAGATTTTTATTCTTCTGTAAAGATTAAAACACTTTATCTTCCACTTTTGTAGAATTGTGAATCTCTTATGAGTGCCTGAAAGGTTATTAGAGTTGCTTCTTGTAAAACTTTTAACATTTTGTAATAATTTGCCCCATAGGAGATTCAGTAATGACAATGTCTTCATCAGCATGGAGAAAATGAGTAGTTATATGTTTTTTAATAGAGCAAGATACATAAGGTCTTTGTAGTTGAGTTGGTAGATTTAGAGTTTTAAAAAATGAGAAGTTCCAAAAATTTAAAATATGCAAAACAGAAAATCTGCATCAAGTAGAAATTATTTTTAACTACTAGAAATAACAAATAAATATCATTCATAGTGAAAATTTTGCAAAAAAAAAAAAAATTATTAAAAGAGAGTATTTATTTAACAGAAAAAAACAACTTTTGTCCATGATATATACCATCTTATTCAATAGATTTTTTTTTCATCAAATATTCTTTCACTGAATATCTGTTACAAAAAATACTGATTATTTTAAACAAAAGCTTAGTTGTTAATTTTACGCTCCATTAAAAGAATTCTGTGGAATAGCTAAATCAAAGCACTATATAGGTTTATAATTATCCTTCCTAAATGAATTGCAAAGAAAGTGTATTGGATTTCAGCAATAGCATATTAATCTAAGAGTTCTTGAAAGATATTTTAAATGGGTTGATTAAATTTAGTTTTATAGATTTGAATTTATTGTTGTATTCTGCAATTCCCAATTCACTCGTATATTAAATCTATCATTATTTCTTAGATATTATATTTTCAATCATAAAAATTTAGTTTCAACATAGTACTATATTTTATGTTCAGTATTTCTGCTAATATATATATATATATTTTGTCTTCTCTTCATTTATGTATTTATATTATTTGAAGTGACCTATATCTTAATTATAAAGATAACTATCATCAGGTATTCATCTCATAAGATAATATCAGTGATGCCACTCAAATGTCTAAAATAAAGTCCCAATGTTTCCCTTGTTTGTAAATTCAAGATACGAGGACATGCGCAAACAGCACTCATGTACTAGTTATAATGCAATATGATTTTAAGAATTGGAAAAATCAAGAAAAGGAAGCAATAATGTAACAATATTTGAAATAATAGCATATTAAAAGGGCATTTATATTTGCATACAGAAAAAATTATAATTTCTTTTTATTTATAATCTAGAATTTAGCAAGACAAAATTTATATATTAAGGGAGAGACTGTATTACCTCTCAAGCTCTTTAATTGTAAGTCACACAAAATTTAGAACTCGAGTGAAAAAAAAATCAAAACATTTTTGCTATCATGATGCAAATCAAATAATGACTGCATGACAAAAAAACTTACAGAACACGATAATTACATTTTTATTTATTTATTTAAATTTGCGAATTCAAGTATTTGGGCATCAGTTTTTGCAACTTCTGCAGATTTTTCAGCCACCAGTTTCATGAAGCTAATGGACCTAATCCGTAACAAATAAGGTTCAACATTTCTGTATGGTTTAAGGTACATTTTTTAGCTATTTCACTTTCAATGAATATGTGAAAATATTTCCGATATATCTATACTTATATAAAGCTCAATGTCTCTCTCTCTCTCTGTGTGTGTGTGTGTGTGTTGGCGCTCCACAGGCCAGACCGTTTGACCTACAGCTACCAAATTTGATACATGTATACCTTGGAGGTCAGGAATGTGCACCTGGGGTCCCTTTTTATGAATTTTTAATTAGAATTTTAATTATTAATTAAAAACTAACTTTCCCGCCAAAAACTTTTTTTATTTTCCCCACCGCCAAATGAGTAAGGCTTCAGCTTTTCCCCCCACATTAATGAGGCTAGAGTTAACATTTTTCGGCCTATTATTTCAAACGATTCTGTTTATTTTCTTAATGTTTGATGCATTTAAAATTAAACATTATTAATTAATCGATCTTTCAGATTCATTCTGAAGTACTTTTGAATTAAAATAAAACAGAATAAAGGAAATTAAAAATTTCTAACCTCCATAGCATTACCCCAACTGGCGTAGAAAAATTCACGCATTTGCTTTACCGTAAGTGACGTTGAAAATTCACGCATGCGCATTGTGTTCTGATTGTTGACAACGGATTTTCAACGGATTCGGACTTGATTCAAATTATTTTTTGGTTAGTTGTGTGCTTTTGTAATTGTATTTATGTTAGTTATATATATTTTTGTCTATGCTTATAGTTTTAAGTATATCGTTTTTTAAGTAGTTTATTTTAACCTTATTTTAACGACCGATTATTTTAAACGATTCTGTTTATTTTCTTAGTGTTTGATGCATTTAAAATTAAACATTGTTAATTAATAGATCTGCTCATGATGAATCTGAGAAAATTTTGTTGACAAATTATTGAGATATTACATAAATTAAGATATATATTCTTTCGTGCCCATAATGTTTAAACGCTCAGTGACTCTGTTTTCAGTAATCATATTATAAAAGAGTGCTTTGTTTCAGTAAAAAATATTATTATATTAATTGCAGATTCATCCTTTCCACTTTAATTTAAAGCATAAATTCTACGGGAGCTAACAGAAACTTAGAGATATACATATTACGTTATGACTGAAGGCCTTTACAATATTATGAGTGAATTATATGACTATCAAAATGTGAAGTTTTAAAATATTTAATGAAGAAGTTATTAAAGTAGGAATTGTATAAAATATTTAATTATTAAAATTTTAACGAACATTAAGATTGGCGAACCGGCTGGTCGCCAAAGGCGGCTATTTATTGAATGAATTAAAGGACGAATATGATAATATATAAATATGATATATATAAATTTACTTTTAATAACTTTTAATGTCTATAAAAATTCAGCTTTAAATGATTTTTCTTGAACTAACAAGTTCGAAATCAATTTATTTTCAGACAGTGAATCTGACGTTTTCGCGATTTGACGTGTCATTCCTTTTAGATATTTCCAGTATCAATGATGACGCTTTTGAACTGGCACTCAGTCGTGTATGCTTAACTCTTTTGGCATGAGTAGTAAGTGCCTGTGTTCCCATATTACTTAGGCTTATTATCTTTTTACAAAGCGAGCAGTACACAACAAATTGATTTGCGGCTCTTCTGGAACCAATTTAGTAAAATCAGGATTGATTATTTTTATCCATTCAATTCGTATTATATACGGATTTTGAACTGCTCAATGATTTAAAAATATTTTCTAATCTACTTTGATTAAGCTTACAGTTTCTCAAATAATAAATAAACTATGCACTAAACTCTAGTATGGTAGACTGAACACCACGGCACTGCTTCCGCTGAATGAATGTTTATAATCCAAAGAGAAAAATGTATTCCATTCTTTCGCGCAGTTGCCGAAATTTCGCACATGCTCATTAACTGCAATTCGGGAATTGCTTGGGAAAAAGAAAAATTGTCTCGCAAATCGAAACTGGAATGATCTCTACAAAAGAAAAAAAAAAAAGGACGAGTTTCCGCATTACATAATCTCGAATAGTATTGTTTCGTTTTTGGAATCCACGACTACGATCTTTCATACTTGTAATCATTAGAAATCGGTATGTTTTAGATAAGAAAAAAATTACTAAGAAACTAAAATGCCCTAAAACCTGTCTCTATGAAAATTTTGAAGTGCTCCTGCATTTTCCCAGTTTTTAAGACAATCTTTAATTTTCCTGTTCTCCCGGTGGCGTGGCAACCCTGAATATTGTTTGTTATTTTAAAAATGATGAATATGAACATAAAATATGATCTAATTAATAATATTTAAACTGCTTGCATAATTCGCATCAAATGGGAAATTTGTACCATACACTTTCTTTTATTTTTCGTCATTAATAAATATTTTGGAGCAAAAATTAAATGTGTAATTTCAGTTTTCTAAAATTAACTGCATCTGTAAACTACAAAAGTTTTTTTTTTAATATCTCATATTAAATTATTGTAAATTGGAAAAATAAAATATTTGAATTTTATTTCAAGGCAGAAAAGGCTGGTTTAATATCTGTGCAGCAATTTCGTTTAGCTTTAAGACTTGGGGATCCACTCACAATTTGCCGATGTAAAATATACTTATCTATGAGTCTTCTTCAAAGAGGATACTATCGCAAAACAAAAAAGATGATCAGGTATGTACATGTTTGAGAAGGACAATTATACTTTTAGAATCAGTTTCATATTATATTCTTACATGATTTTTATGACTTTATTGATTATGGCAGATTTCTATAACATTTTAACACCACCATTTAACTTTATCCCGATTCCAATCTAAAGGCAGAATTTAATCTGCAAGTTTTGGCAAAGTGTTAAAACTAAATTTAATTAAAAATTTTGCAATAAATGTCTCTTCATTAATTAAAATGAATGACTAAATTATCTTTTGCTGGAAATAAAAATATTTTTTTTTTTTTACTTTAGTAACATTTTTTAATGTTTATATAAGTTATTAAAGCATTAGAAGCAGTAAATTAAAAAATTAAAATTGGTGGTGTTGATTCTATCTTACTTGGTTATGCATATTTACTCTATATATCAAGGCCTATGATGTAAAGGAAGCTGTTGTTCTAAATAATCTTGGAGCATCTGAAGTTAAAGTCTATCTTAGCTTCAACATGGAAAAAAGTTGTCTTCAAGAAAAATTAGTGGCTTTACTTCAGGGAAAGCTCACTTATATATATTTCATGAGGAGAAAAGTTAGAAGACACATTGGTCTACAAGTTTTTCAATAATGCCAGTTAAAAGTAAATAAATATAAAGAGAATAAAAGTACTAAACTTCTTCCATCAATTTATATTTATCAGGCATGATGCTACCTTTTCTCATAAAACCATTGGAAAGCACAAAACATCAAATGTTTGATTCCATAGTTAGAAATTTTTACAAAATGAAACAGGATAAAATAAAGCATGCATTCTAGAGAATGAAATAAATTATAGATGTTTTTTGATTTTGTTTTCTTTTAGCTGAACTCAGAAAGCACAATGAAGCATTGTTGATCTTTTCCATCACAAAATTGCATGCATATTGTGGTGAAAGCTTATAAGCCAGTTAACAGCTACCCTACCTGAGTATTGTGGCTTTTGCTTTTGTATTGTGGCCATGTTACTGGACAGCGAACCACAAGGTCCCAGGTTCTATCCTCGCTCATTACAATTCGCCACAATATTTTTAAGATTGTATAAGTATACAGTTTTAATAGCCAAACTTGGTCTACATTTTCTTTTTTGTTGTATTTAACAGGCCACTTTGTGCCTTTAAAAAAGAATCAATAAAGTTTTTCTTTGTATTTTTTTGCACCTGTCTCAATAAAAAATATTTTTGAGAATTTCACGAAGCACGAACAGATATTTTAGCATGAACAGGAAGCATTTTTTAATTATATGCAGCATATTTGATAACATTATGGGTATTACAACTGTTCAGGGCATAGTTAAAAAATGATTTTTTAGAAAATTAGAATTGTGTTACGTAGTCACAGATTACAGTAAAAATATTAAATTATTGGAGATTTGGGGATTTTGTAGAATGTGATGTATTAATCGTATAATTATAAGGACAAACTTATTTTCTTACTTTCCTGTCACATTGATTACATCAATTTAAATTATAAAATTCTATGAATAGAAAAAAAAATTGGTGAAGAATTCAATTTTAGAGAATTCTAACTCTAGCATTGCTAAATAAAACTGAATATTCGCACTAAAATAATCGTTCTTCTTAACTGTTATCCAAAAGGTATTGCTGCATAATTAATAATGCCAAATAATTAAAAGTATGAATTTATAATTTTTTATGCACTTTATATTGTTCCCCAAGTTTTTTGAGGCACACACATTTAAAATCTAAGAATAAGTCAATATAGAAATTAATGTGTGACTTTCTAGAATGATATTTGTGTATAGCTGTTATATACCACCTTAAAAGAATCATTTAAAAAATTGTAAATATTTCTATGTTTTTTTTTTTTTTCATTTTGTTATTATTATACCAAATTAATTGTTGAATTGCAATGAGATGAATAATAAATAAAGATCTTTCATTTTGATCATGCTGTTATTGAATTTACAATATTTGTTAATTCTTATCTTTTCTTTTTAGGGAATTGTACAAATTTTCAATAGGTCCAGAAGGTTCAAAAGATTTCAGACTAAAAAATATGTGTATAGCAGTATGGAACAAACTAAAATATGAACTGTCTCAAAAAGCAATACCAACTGGATCTCATTCAGTTTGTAAAAAGGAAATTACTCAGTGATTATATAAATTGGATTGATAAATGTAACGGAATAAAATATTTTTCATAAATTATTTACCGTAACTATATTCTGTAATTTGGTGTTTTAATTAAAAAAAAAAAATCTACATTGTACATTCATTTTAAATATATGGTTTACAAATAATTTTTCAAATTAAAAGTTATGTATTTTATTCTGAAGTTTAAAATACACTCAAGTCCATAAATTAAGAATAGTCCAAGCTCAGGACAAGAAAGAGTCAGAAGCAAAACAAATGTGACTTATTTGTAAAACTATTTATTAAACAAATGGTAAAGAGTAAAAAAGATACTATATGTTTGATATCATTAATAAAAATTGCAATTTTTTGCTCCCTGGGACAAATTTTAAAAAAACTATTTACAAAAATCAATATTATGTGGTTGATATGATGGTTAATACATAGTATGTCTCCCAGACGTTTCAATTTAGCCCGTACAATGCCTAGGCATGTTGAGTATCAAATTATCGATCTGATCTTGGGAAATATTACACCACTCATCAAGCAATGCTCTCCGAAGTTCCGGTAGACATGTAGGAGGTGGTTGACGGACTGCAACTCGTCGGCCAAGTTGTCCCATACATGTTCTACTGGATTTAAGTCCAGTGAGAATGCTGGACAGTCCATGCGGGTGATATCCTCCGATCGAAGATATTCGTTTACGATGTTTGTACGGTGAGGACGGGCATTGTTATTCATAAACACGAATTCTGCTCCCATGGCGACCCGAAACAAACGTAGATGTTGTTCCAGAATGACGTCCTAAAGATTTGGCTTGTCGTGGTTCAAATTTGAACATGCAGGTCAGTTCTGGAACCCAGAATAATTCCTTCCCAAACGAAAAATCCTGCACCACTGTAACGGTGTCGTTCAATGATATTCTCTTGGTGGTAACTTGTACCTGGCGCTCTCCATGTGAAAGTACGGCGAGAATCAGACTGCAAGCTAAACCTGACTCGTCAGAAAACATCACACAAGCCCACTGTTGCGGTGTCCACAATGCATGCTCTCTAGTCCAGGCTAACCGCAGGCGACAGTGAGTTGCAGTAAGTGGAACACTTTTGACAGGCCTACGAGCATATAGACCAATCTGCCCTAAGCGTCTATACACGGTCTGCCTTGAAACTGTCGTACCAGTGGCTGAAGAGAGCTGGCGAGATAGGTTTGATGCTGTGTTCCGTCTGTTTCTTTTGGCAGTAACTGCCAAATAGCGGTCCACATTCGGTGTTGTAACTCGGAGCGACCTGTGCTGTAACGTCTACTCACATTACCATCATCTTGGAATCGTTGCCAAAGCCTGGAGATGACACTCTGGACGATTCCAAGTTCCTCGGATACTTCCAGTCGGGTACGCCCAGATTCCAGACAGCCGATAATTCTACCACGTAAAAAATCATCCAAATGCGTCCTTTTGTGTCATAACTATGCGATTATTGCACTGAAAGGCTTATAAAGAGCTTGCGAACAATTTTACTTGTTTGCCTGTATTCCTTATACATCACTCTCGTCATTGTGACTTCCTGCAATTTGCATATGATTTTTGAAGTGTGTAGCCATTTTACGGGTGATATATGTATTTTAGAGTTCGATTTCCGCGTGACTCTGAATTATCCTTAATTTATGGACATGAGTGTATGTATATTTTTATCATATAACAAAGTAAGAATCATTCTTACTTTGGAAGATGTGAGTTACTTACTCAGTTTTCATCTAAAATGGTTTGAAACTTACTGATTCTACTATCAGATAAGTTTTTATTGAATCTTTTTATACATTTTAAAAATCTGTACGACTGAGTTTAAATGCAAAGAATCTAATATATGTACAATCCTTTAAAAAATAATGGCTAACCAATCAGTATGACAAAAAATATCTATGTTTAGATATAAAAATATGAGAACTATCAATTTAAAATTTCTCTATCATCTTTAAATATTTAGATATATGCATTAGCTATTCTAAAAGATCGGCTTCTTGCCAGTTTAAAAATGGCTTAAAGTCTTAAAACCACTGAATTTTCAAAAATAATTTGAAATGAAGATGGCTTATATACCGAAGCTATTTTATTAAATAAATCATCAAACTACTTGGAATTATAAAAAAGTAAAGCAAATTCAATTTGATTAACATCCAAGGAAATATTTTTTTCCTAAAAATTGACAATGCAGTTTATTTATAACAAATCCAGTTTAATTTCCGACATTAAAATGACTTGAACCTCCTCGTCTTAAAATGTTTGTGCATCAAATTCTGAGATCATGTATATTGAGTAAGCTTTTAATTGATGAAATATTTCAATTTTTGTTTATTTATGTAGGACTCAGGAATCACTACCATTTTAGAATCACGCACATTTAATTACAATTAGGACGGACAATTACATTAATATAAAGGAAATTGACATTAAACAGATTTCGTCGAATACGTCGCAGGATTAATTCACATGTTAATATCGCAGTCATTGCATGGCAATATTCGTCGTTGCATCAGCTGCATTCATCGTCTCACAGCTCTCGTCCAGAACTGCGTTGCGTCTTTCGTTCAGAGACCCATCTGAACTCGCACGTCTTTACTTTCGTTCAGACCCGTCCAATAAGCATCAACACCTGTTGGCTAGCAGATGGCGCTCGTCATTACATTTATTCTGCCAACAAAGTGTTCATAAGTGGCAAATATTGCATATATTCCTGCAATAAAAAAATTACATCAAATACACACTTATTTTAATCCAGTTGCATTTCAGACTTATATGGCCGAGTAGTTTTAAGAATCAGAATAGTTACCTCTTACTGTTCAATCTTATATTCAAAAAATCACCAGGCTTTTGTACATGTACCGTACCAGGGTTGTTTATTTTGTTAAAAAAAAGTGAGAAGAAAGGTGAAAAAAATAATTTTTATTTAGGAGGTGAATGAACTTGGATTATTCACAGAATTAGGAGGAGTAATAAGTCAGCAATTTTCTGCTCAATACCCCTTAGCAAAGTACTATAATTGAAAAGTACTTTATTCAGAATTTTGAAATGAACAGTATTTGATTATCTTTAAAACCAGTTTCAATAAAAATAGGAAAAGTACTTTAACTAACAGGTATTTACAATACTTCAATTTGAATTAGGAACTGTAACTTTCTTTTTAAATGAAATATTTTAAACTTCATATATATAAAATATAATAAAAATATATGTCTTTTAATAAGATTATCTTTTCAAAATTAATTTTTGCATTCAATGAATTTACAATTACTTCTTAAGAGTTAAATATTGAATTTTATGGAAGAATTTTAAAATATCTTGATCATAAATATTCTGATTGGACAAAAAAAGAAAGAAAGAAAACTATGCTAGTGCATTAAACATTAATTAACTGCAGTATAATTTGCCTTTAGATTAACAATGTCTTTTACTTTTCTAATGAGACAATAAAAACAGACACATTATATTCTTCCAAAATTTATTTTCACATACTGTATTACAACAAACTCAGTGTAGGTATTAAGTACATGATTAGCAAAACCGCACAAGTATAGAAATAGATCAGATTCTTCACATAAAGAAAAATGAGCTTTTAAAGTTCTATGATATATTTAATTTCAAATGGCAGGTTATTCAAACTTCATCTTAATGCATTTCATATAGCACAATTAACTTATGTTTATTGCTTTATGTCAAGTTTTGTAAACTTAAAATGAGAAAGGTAAATAAACATCAATAAAATAAGTACAAGAACAATTTCATCATAATATCTTGTTTTATGATTTTAATATAATTCAACAAATTTCTATTCATTGTGTTGATAAACACAAACAATAAACATCCTTATAAGCAAATTTTGATTCAAATTTATTAATATCTAATTGAGAAATTAACTTTCAAACAACTTTTGCACCAACCACTTAATTATTGTATTGAAATATCTTCAACATTTCAAATAAAAATGAAATATATATACATGTATATGTATGTATCAATAAAGATAATTAAATCGAGAGTTGTTCACTACTATTCTCGGACTAAAAAAAAGTATACATATTCCCCAATTAAAAATACTGTGACCTTAAAATATTTATAAAGCAAATTATATTTAAGACATGATAAAAACATTTGATGGTGCATTGATTTACATAGATTGTAATTTTACTTAAAATAGAAATATAAAACATCTATGTAATATAAAATAAATAATTAAATTATGTTTTGAAAATTACAGTGGCTCCATATAAATTTCTTTTGAACATAACAGGCAATTATGATTTAATGGCAATTTTTGCACAGTTATGAAGCAAGAGTACCCATAGGATCCCAAGCAGGTAACACTTTTGGATCCATTTTTATAATGTCTGCTACTTCTTTAGGTACATATTGCTTATCAACAACAACTTCAAACCCAAATTCTTCAAACCACTCAGTAGTCATCAACATGTATCCTGTAAGAAAAAAAATTTCAAATCTTAAAGTAAAGTTAGTCTTAAAGTAATAAAAGACACAAATTAATTCTTATGATAATTTTATTTACAATGTATCTAGCTTTAAATAGATTTTTAAAAATTCCAAGAATTTTTAAGAAAAAAAAAATAATAAATAGAATTATGAAGCTATAATATCAAATTATAAAAATAACTTGGGACAACTTAGTAACAAAAGTTGTGAAAGTCTGCCTATTTCTAAATATTTTATGATACCTGTAAAAATAAAATATAACAAAAACCAATGAGATGTAAATATAATCCAAAATTAGTATTAACAATGTTCTATGAAATTTGTGAGTTTCAGTTTCACTCATTTGCATCACCTTAGACACAATAATACAATAGTAATACTAATTCAAGAATACTATTGTATCATTATTTGAGTATGATTAAACCAAAAAAATACCTATTTATATTTGAAATTAACTCTTGATAGATTCATCCCAAAATAAAACTAATAATGTTGCAAAATCAGCAAATTTTATGCCCCCCCCCCTTGGGTAATACAATGATATTTATTCAAAGAGAATGAAGAGGACAATTATCAAGAAGAAAAAATCACTGAAGACATTTCTTAGAAGAAAAGGGGAGTGTATATGTATGTGGGGAAGGTGAGGGTTATTTTGAACCTTCAGTTCTTGAAAAGATGCAAGTCAGATAAATTGTCAAAATACATAAAAGCACTTGATAATGCAACAATTTTCTAGAAATAAAATAAGAAATCAATATTTAAGTGTATAGAGTATTATATATATAAAAAATTTACCTTTATCTCCCCTGTCATCACCCCAAGAATTCTCAATTCTCCATTTTGTAGGTTTGCCATTAGCCTATAAAACATTTATTTTATAAAATATAATTTTTATTTCATTATTCAGTAAGCACTTGTTTCTATCTTTTCAATTTTATGAATAATTAAAATATTTTGTTTTAAAATCATTCTTAAAAGCAAATAAAGAAAAACTAAGTTGACATAAAAAATTTCAGCATTCTTCCAATGAATATTTCCATTTGCCATATTATGTAATTAATCTATTTTTCCCATCACACAAAATCAAGCCATGGGTTGTCAATATAAAAATTAACCAATTCATAAATTTTATTGCATTATTAAAAAAATAATAATAATATTCACTTACATCTAAAGAAACAGCAGTAAAAACCATAGCATGATTCATTGAAGAATCTCCATAAGTTAAGCGCTCAGCCTTTGACATACTTTTATTAATGTCTACTCCAAATAGCAACTTGTAATCATGACTAAAAAATAAAGTATTGAAAATATATTCACTTGATTTATTTGAGACAGCAAACAATGAAACATGAAATCTAAATTTATTTACTGCAAAATTAAAGGAAGGGGATTATTATATTTCTTCAATACTAATGAAATCATACTCCATAAATAATACAAAAAAACAAAAACAACTTACATTCTGAGATCTTGAATGCCTAATTTCAGAGCGTATCTTTTGCCAACTTCACAACCAAACCAGACTGGCTAGAAAACAAAATCATAATGTTTATTATATATTTACAATAAAACAACCACAGTTATTAAGTTAGGTGGAAAAAAATATTATAAATTCGTTGTGATTTTAAATTCTATTCTAGAAAGAAGAAATTCTATCATAAATAGAACATAATTTTAGAGAAAAAAATTGCATAAAATTCAAATACCAAATGAATTACTCAAAGAAGAACCTTAAATGAAATGCTAATCATCTTTTACTATGAGAAAAATTATTCAAATATTTTCATTTGTCATATACACTCATCATAATCATGCTGTAACATAACGTTTCACACATGAATGAAAAAGAAAATATTTTTATTACATAAAGCTTTGTATTAATGAGATGAGAATTATAATAATTAGAATTATGAGATAAGCATTCAAGAAAATAATAACCTACGAAATTTTATTGCAGTTTAAAACTTACCTCATTGTTCTTTATGGATTCTGCAGCATATTTTAATATATCTTCAGTTTTCTGATTTATGTAAAGAGTTCGACGCCCTCCAACCATATTGCCCAAACAATCAACAGTATAGGTGCACCCATAAGGATTTTCTGGTCTTGGGTCATTCACAAAGCAAAGCTAAAAATAAATTTAAAACAATTCTTTTGTCTAAGTATTATTTTAGAAAGAAGATAAATATCTTAATTTCTGTACATTCTTAATATAATTTGAAACTAATACCTAACTTTCACATGAGTCAGAATTCAAAAATATTAGAATGCTCAAAATTATAATCTCCTATATAATCAATTGTTATTTTCAATAACAGATTCTCAAAATCATTTTTATCAGAATTTTCTCAAATCACTTTTTTTCTTCTCACAATTCATTTTACTACAGTTTATTACCCAGAAAAAGTATAATTTAAAAATCAAAACTTTATTGAAGAAGAGGGATTTATTCATACAATCATAAAATCTACCTTTAAAATGTTCATTTAAAACTGTTATGGGAAAAAAATTTTAAAATGAAAAATTAAGAAATAAAATAAATTAAACCTTTGTTAAAAAGCACATTGCCATATTAGTTGTAAAATAAATATCTAATAATAATAATAAAATCAAGGAGAAAATATATATTAAGTCCACAGGACATCAGACAGATGATACAAGGTTGATAGTTATTAAAAGTTTTTAAAAAAATCAAAAATAAACCAAATATATGGACAATAAGTAGTAATTAAATAATTTAATTGCATTTTCTTTTCTGTTTTGAATAAATAACTCCAACTCCTAATCAATCTTCAGTTTTTAAAACTTCCTTTCCTTGTCCCTTTTTTAGTCGTATTTAAAATCACGAAATGCTTTTGTTGAATTTACAAATGTTTATGACAAAAATCCAAAAATTGGAGCCATTTTATTTCGTAAAACAACTTAAATTTTGTGAAAAAAAATAGATTTTATTTTTGAAAACAAAATAGATAAATAAATATTGTTTTTGTTCAGTAATTTAGGAGAAATTTTTTAAATTTAAATATAAGGAAGGAAAGGTAAGTTAGTAAGGAAAATTCTCGTATATTTGAAACAAAAACTTTGAACATCTAGCTAATAAAACAAATTAAACTTATTTTTATCAGACCAAATATCCAAGTAATAGCAGCTTACTTATGAAAGCTATACTGAATACAGGAGTGAGACTATTATCAAATACAAATATTTTATTTATCATACATAAAATAAATTATAGAATAATAATTTATTCTACTCTAAAATTTATTAGTTTGTCATATATTAATGCAGT
Organism: Argiope aurantia; assembly: GCA_026543865.1. NCBI lineage: Eukaryota > Metazoa > Arthropoda > Arachnida > Araneae > Araneidae > Argiope > Argiope aurantia. Next base: position 112,576 of record JAPMOR010060411.1, read on the forward strand.
TTATATTTACTATAAATAGAGATTGTTATATTTTATATATAAAAAATATCTTCAGATTTACAATGTAGTAAATATTAATAAAAATGAAATTCTCAACACGAGCAAGTAATGAGCATATGCATGAACATTCTATTATGCTTCGTACATGCATGAGGCAGGTTGAAAAAATAAAGGATATCTGATGGGCCAAAAAGTCAATATATTAGAGAATTTGTTATGAATCCTACTTTTGACATTGATCTGACTGCATCTTCTATCACCATCGTTTATTCAGTAAATTTAATTAAATAATTCATAATGTTTACAATGCCTATGTCAATGGTATTTAATTTTTTAAATTGGAAATTTACATCCCAACTTGAATTTCGGATTATGAACTGCAGTCAGATGATGAAGACAAGAGACAACCCCCCTCCCCAACTAAACTTCCACACCAGTAGGACATTCAATCCTGCTGGATTACTGGTGTCCTAGACCTGCTTACACGATGGCTCTTCAGTGAAAATAGGTTTTGAACTTGAAACCTTTCACCTTTGAGGCCCAAACCATACTAGCAGACTCTTAGATCAATACAGAATTTTGCTACAAGTATTTACAAGTCATCTTTTAAAGCAAAAAGTATATGTTCAATGGATAACCATAAAAAAAATGTTTTTGGATATGGGAATATTATGAATAAGCAATGCAAGTAATATATATATATATATATATGTATATATGTACAAGAAAATGCAAAAGTGTCCAAATAAATTCTTAATGGTATGAAGTTGAATTTTACTTTTTGCTACAAGGTGAAAATTCCTTTAGAATAAGAAGCTTGAACATAAACCTAACTATCTTTCAACAATAACTGTAACTATGTTTAAAAAAACAGTTGCAAATAATCTGTCGATATGAATGAAAATTAATTATTTTATTGTTACTTTTTAAACAAGTCTTATAAATTTCATTAGTTATTAGAAAATGAAAAGAAAAAAGGCTTACAGAAACTTACTTACCTTGTTTTCTACATCACAGTAAGGCTTTACATATTCTTCATAGAATTTAACAGGTGTTATTGGGCCAACAACACAATATGCTTTACTTTTATTATAATATTCCCAAGTGAAAGTTTCCGGAGGGACTCCTAAGCATATGGCAATTATTCGATAAAGCTGCAATGGATTTTAAAATATATTGACTGATTAATTAAAAATTATACATACAATTCAAAAAATATATAAAATAACATAATTGCTAGCAAGATACGCTTTTAAATAAATTGCTACTATACAAAACTATAGATAGAATCTGAATATTAAATAATCCACAGATATTATTTTTAAAACGTAATGAGAGATATTAATCTAAATTGATTTTGATATTTATAAAAGATATATTAATGAACATTTTATTTATATTTTTAATTAAAATCAATATTAAAAAAGCAAGATACCAAGAGACTAAGTAAGTGAACATTACAAATAACTGCAGTTTTAAGATCCATTTTACACTAGATTTACAAGAATATAAATATTTTAATCTGGAAATGGCACCCTCTCTATTTCCCCCTCATTATTCAGCTTTAATAGCAAAGTGAATATTTATCTAGTTAAACTGTCCATTTAAAAATTTAAGTTTTAAAATAAAAATGTGTAATTCATCAAAAAAAGACAATTCTTAATGACAAATATATCTGAGTAAATTAGTTGACACATTATTAACAATTCACCTGATGAATCATTCTATGAAAGTATTCAAGATAGAGTGGCTTATTACAACCCCTGTCTCTTCAACTAAATGATTTCAGTAAATTAATTTTTTCAGAGATTCCTTTCTTAAACCATAGATTAGAGTAGAATGAATGCTGCCAATATATATATGTTGTTTATCTCCTGATAGTAGAGGAACAATTAGTAAATTGTTAATTTTGAAATAGAAATTTGTATATAAATTTTCTTTAAAAAATTAAATTACATTATGAATAAAATAAATTAAGTTTAAATTATAAATTTAATTAAAATTTAAAATTAAATTTCTAACTTATTTATACATAAAGAAAAAAACATTTGGAGAAAATTCAACTATTGCTACATTTATTTACAGTTGGATTTCAATTAGTTAACAGAATATATAAAATCTTTCCCTTAAACAAAATTTTTACAAAAGAAATAAATACCTCATCCATAAATTCAAGAATTTTTTCATCCAGTTTTTCTTGGCTACTTTTCTTTTGAACCATCAGATTCAGTTCTTTAGTGTATTCTCTTGTCTAAAAGGAAAAGATGCAATTTAATTTACCACACTAATCAATCAATCACATGCAAATATTTTAAAGATTTTTCCAATAGTTAAAGTTAGTATGAAATTTTTATGAGTTTCCCCAATTACCATTCAGTTTTATGGATATTGATTTAGATGATTTTGTATGATTTCTTTCTTTCTTTTCAAATTCTTTTAAAAGATACCTATAATTCCCTTACCTAAATCGACATGTGTAAAAAATCCCTATCAGAATATCATAGTATAAAACTACTGAGAAAAGTATTTCGGCATTCTTTTTCTCTTGTGCCATGCTGTAAACTCACATATTTAATTGCTTTTGCTTGTATATATGCCTCCCCGGATGAAATAAAAGCGAAGTTTAAAACTTCAAAATGTCTTCTCTGTATTTAATCCTGAAACTGTTCAAAAATATGTGCTTACATAATTATATATAAGATTTTCCTAAAAAAAATTTAAAAACCTATGATCTTACAATATAAAACTAAGTTTTAACTGCATCATGAATGGTGGGAACATGCAGAGAATATTTTCCTTATGTAATACTTTTTAAGTGTATCTTTGACAAGATTTTGAAATCTTAAATGGCAATAATACACAGGAAAGATAGGAAGGCTAAATTAAATGGCTTTAAATTAGTAGATTTATTTAGGTAGGAAGAAAGAGAAATTTGGAAAATACAGATCTGAATATAAGATTTAGTATTAAATCCATGCTAAATATATATCTGCACTTTTGGAATATGATTTTCAAATTTCTCTATCATTTATATGTATTATGCATTAGAAAGTTTAAAGAAAAATTAGAAATGAAAATTTACCTTAGTCTTTAAAATAGCATTTAAACGTCCAGAAGTTTCACAACAAAAGGATTCTGGAAAGCATTTCTTGGGAACAACACCATATCGCTTAATTATGTTTACAACCATATCCCACTGACCACCATCAGCAACGGGATCATGCAAGAGGAAAGATACTAGACGACCATCAACAGGCTCTCCTCTTTGGAGAACACTCACAATTGTGTGTAAGTAGAAATTACATCGCTCGACCTGAAAATGTCACGAAGAAAATTTCAGAAAAAAAAAAATCAAACCCTTTTTAAAATGAAATGAACTATTCCAACAATTAGACTAGTAGCTAAAATCCGTCCCCCCCCTCAAAAAAGAGAATTTGTAATTATATTATATCAAGCAATACTTTCAGAATTAACAGTCAATTTAAATAATAAACAATAAAATCATAAAACTTCTCTGAATTTTTTTAATTAGTTAAATTTTTGCTTGTTTGGTAAAAAAAAAAGCATGCTAAAATTCAATTATTTAGTATTAGTGTTATAATAATGCTAATTATAATTAAAAAACCATAAAACAATTGTAGAATTTTTGCAATTTTGACGTATGAAAAATATATTATTGTTAACACATTTCATAAAAAAATAAGAGTAATAAAAAATTTTGAGCGAGATTTCTGTGACTGAATTTCTAAAGAAACTTTTTCAAAACTTATTAAACACGATTTACTTCCAATTCTCAAACAAGATGATAAATTTTCAATATTCAGCTTATTTCCACTTTAATTTTTAATGAAATTCGGCCTGGATTATTTATTTATTTTGCTAAAATATGTAAATCTGAAAATCAAAAGAATTAATATTTAAATTTTTAATTGAATAAAAGAATGGAGCAAACTATTCCAAATATAGAAAACCAGCAGATTTTGAAATTTTAAAATTCTATATTTCAGGTCATTTTAGAGTTAAATAATAATAGTAAACTATAGAAATCATTTTCAATAAATAATTTTTCATGCTTAAGCTCAATATTTTATTTTTATTTTATAATTTAATATTTATTGATTATTTACTAACTTAAAATGAACCAATGCTAGATCTAGCAGATGGCATCTATGTGACCAAATTAAGTCACATAAAGGATTTTTTATGAATACAAACAAAATGTCAAAATTTTCTTCCTATAAGGCCAAGCATTTACTTTCTTAATGCAATCAACAAAATTTCAAACTGAACTAATATATTGATTTAATTTCTGAAATAAACAAATTTATTCACACACATATTCACATCTTTATAGACGAAACTAATTTGATGCACACACATAAAATATAAAAATGTTCATTCTTAAGAAGGGGCGGGAGATGATACAGCCATATTATGTTACAAAATAAATATTTTTAATATTTCTAAACTAACAAAAATAAAATAGGAAAAACTTATGATTTGATTGATTAAAACAATACATTACATTAACCAAAATGTATATTGGCATCAAAATCTTTAATAATATAAATATACCTTATCCCAGAAGAAAAGATAACTCTGGCTGAATTCAAAGTCTTCGAGCTGATGTTGTTTTACGAAAGGAATTCGCAAAACATTGAGAGCTGCAAACAACCAGCATCTACCAGAATTTTTCTGGTTGGTAACTGGTTTGATTTCAGAGTCAACCTAAAAGAAACAAAAAATATGAATTATATTTAACTTTCCATTTTCTTATAAATATTTTCATTAACTAAAATCTTTTTAATAAAACAAAGGTTACTCATTCTTAAAGTAACAAAATCTATTTCAAATACAAAAGTGCATACATTGTGATGAAATTGAATCAGTTCTTGAAAACAATGATTTTGATTTTTACATTAGACTATTTCAAATCAATATTACTGCAAATTATTTTTTCTTCTAATATAATATTTTTTAACTGAATTCAATCTTTATAACAGCATACATTAGCTAAAGTTTAATAAACATATAATGGTTTGTCATTTTTTGGTATGAAGAGCTGAAAACAAAAGTATTAGGTCACTTATTGAATTGCAAAGCTGAATTGCTTCAAGAATGTTCTAGAAAACCTTGAATTATAATATTACATAAAACTGTACACATATTATAAATTACTGGAGTTCATTTGACACTAGCCATTACTCTCAGATATAGAGTTACCAAACATTAGCAATAATTCTGAACTATCTATTTCAAATATTTCTATAGCACTTTATAGCTGCAAGTAATTTTTAATTATGATATTTTTTTTAACTGATAATGTAAAAAGGTTAGTTTATTAACTGTGGTTTATACCATGCATGATAAAAGCAATATTTAAAATACTCTAAAGGAGAAATCACAAGATCCAGGATTATGAAATTAGGCCTGTAGTTACTTCCTGGATAGAAAATATTCACTATGAAAAAGCTTTTCAAAATTTTAATAAGAAATTAATCAAATATGAAACAGGCTAAGTTTTTCAGTAACATTTCCATACTATTTTTTTTCTCTAACTTTAATATGCATTTAAAAAATATTTACAAATATTTTTTTTATTTCTTTAATTACAAGTTTCAAATTCCTGCATGATGTAATAGTATTAATTACATTTTTCTTCTGTATGCACAATATTATATATTGAGGTGACAAAAGTTATGAGACAGCAATATGCAAATATAGAGACAATAGTAGTATCAATTACTAAATATATAAATAGGCAGTGCACTGGCATGGCCTTCACTTCTACTCAAAAGCTTTATGTGAAAAAGTTTGACATGATTATAGTCACATGATGGGAATTAACAGATTTTGAATGATAGTTTGAGCTACACATATAGGACATTCGATTTTGGAAACAGTTGAGGAATTCAACTTTCTGAGCTCTATAATGCTAAGAGTATGCTGAGAATATTTAATTTAAGGCATAACCTCCCATCATGGACAACTTAATGACTTCCCATCATGCTAATTAACAACTGAGATCAGCGACATGTGTGTACAATTGTCAATATTAACAGGCAAGCAACATTACATGAAATAATCACGAGATGTGTCCATTAGGACAGTATGGCAAAATTTAGCTTTACTGAGCTATGGCAACTCAGACTGACTCAAATACCTCTACTAACAGCACGCCAATGATTCTCCTGACCATACTAGTTGGATCCTCGACAACTGGGGAACTGTGGCCTGGTCCGATGAATCATGATTTTATTTGATAAAAACTAATGGTAGGTTCTGGGTGTGGCAGATCCCACAAAACTATGGACCCAAGTTGTTCAATAAGGCACTGCACAAGTTAATGGTGACTGTTTGTACATGGGATGGACTGAGGCCTCTGGTACCAGAATCAATCATTAACTGGAAATGGTTCTGTTCAGCTACTTAGAGACCACTTACAGCTATTCATGGATTTCATGTACCCCAACAATGGAATTTTTATGGTTGACCATGTGCCATATTGCTGGCTACAACAATTCAGAATTGGTTTGGAGAACATTCTGAACAATTCCAGTAAATGATTTGGCTAACTAGATCACCCAATCTGAATCCAACTGAGCATTTAACATAATAATCTATAACAATTAATATAACCAAGAGATCAATTTGTACATAAAACCTTGCATTGGTAAAACCTTGCATTTTCACAATTATGAAGTCTGTAGAGATAGCATGACACAATATTTTTGCAATCATTCCAAAGACTTATTGAGTTCATACTGAGTAGCTGCACTTCGCAAGGCTAAAAGAGGCACAACAAGTTTGAAGGAAGTATTCCATGACTTTTATCGCAGTGTATAATTATAAGAAATTTAAATCAATAAAGATAGTTGAATTAAGACTAAAACAATATCATGAAATGCTAAAGATTTGAATTGACCTTACATTTTTATACATTAAATATGTTCTCCTCCTTGTTCCTTTTATACATAATAGCTCTTTTTACAGATCTACAATTGTGAACAAATCTGATTCCCTACACAAAATATACACACAAAAAATTCACTGAATATTACTTCCTTAACTAAGTATATATAAGAATTAACTTACCTTATGTGTGAATACATGACTTGAGCTTTCTACAATATGTCTTTGCTGGCATACTTCAAGAGGATCTGTTTTAGCACATGCATTTAGAGCCAAAAGATTTTTTGGATCAGATTCTAAATTTTTTCTAAATTGCTTTAAAATTTCAGGAGTAAGAACTGAAAAAGATAAAATGCATATAAATATAACTAAAATACCAAGCACGCATTTATGCTAATAGCTTCTCAGAATATATTTCTGCCAATCTGATAGTAGTTATGCCAAAAATGAAATCTCAATTATCAGTTTAAATAACAAAAAAACAAAATAATAATAATAATAATTGTTTAAAAAAAGGCTTTAGTAAATTTACTGTATTATACTTTCCATCATCTGATTTCACCTATACTATTTATTTTCACTCGATTTATATATTTTATTCCTAACTTTCCAAATTTAAACATTTACCCACAATTACCAATTAGATATTTCAAGAGTTCCACCTCAAATTTGCAGAGTCAAGAATCAACAAAAATAATTCAAAGAATAATTTTACATCAGTTTACTGTAATTAACAAACTAGAAAATTCTTATTTTCTAGTTTTCTAATTTTATATGTTTTACAAAGTATTTTAATCTCTAAGGCCCTTTTATAAATAGGATACCCTATACAAAAATTATTATTTTAATCTAGATTCAGAAATAATGTGCACCTTGTTCACATTTAAAAATACTATTCATTATGCATAAATAAAAAATATTGCATGCACTTAAAACTAAAAAAATTTCACAGATAATAAATTTACAATAAGGAATATAGAACACGAGAAGAGTAAAATAATACCTTATTCATTTAAAAAATTGCAACATAAATCATAACCAACTTTAAAAAATGATAATTATTACAATATTTTACAGTTTTTCTCTTTAAAAGTAATTTCAGTTAAACATGCTTGTATGAAGACATGGAATGTAATCACTAAATTATTTCAAATTATGGAAAGTACAATAAAATAATTTTAATTTCTTCAACTTTATTTATCATTATCTATCCTTATAATAAAGCTCAATGTGTGTGTGTGTGTTGGTGCTCTACAGGCCAGACTGTTTGACCTACAGCTACCAAATTTGGCACGTGCATACCTTGGAGGTCGGAATGTGCACCTGGGGGTTATTTTTTCGAATTTTTAATTAGAATTTCATTTATTTAAAAATTAAGCGAAATTTTGGCATTTCTGCTATAACTTCCGAAAATATTACCGCACAAAAAAGATTTTTACATCAAGTTAAAGATAGAAAATTTATCTTTTAAATGATACCAATGTTTTAACATTAAAATTAAATTTCTATTTTTAATGAATTTTTAAATAAATATTTTAACTATATTTTTCAACAATTCTTTTCATACAAAATAAAATTTAAGCTGCACGAGCACGTTTTGCATTCATGGGAAAAAATTAGCTTTTTTCAAAGTGTTGCCATCACATTGATTAAAGCTCCAACTAAAAATAAATTAAATCTTTTTGGAAATGAAATACTGCAAAAATATAAATTTCGACACGAGTCTGTAGGAAATGAAACAAAAAAGAAATATTTTTTCTAAAAAATAAATTCAAGAAAAATTATTTTATGATCTTTTACACTCTCTATATTATTAATCCAATAAATCAGTTTGATTTTAAGGCAAGTTTTGTTTAATATGAACAGGATAACCATTCAAATCAGGGCCACACAGCTAATTTGTAAACCTTTAGTAAGACACAGATCTGCTAAAATGGTCTAAATGGAAAATGATTATATTTTATGTAACTTGATTCAATAAATGCTTTAATAAATAACAAATTTTTGATTTTAAATATAGCTTCTGCTGTTGAAATCACGATTAATAAAACGTTCTTAAAACACTAATATTTTAAATAAAAAGAGTTAATTTCCAATCAACTAAATCAATCACTTAAACTGATTGATTTATGAAAATTTGAATATCACTATTCAATAAAAAAAGGATAATTTTAGATTTTTCATTGATCGTTTCAAAGAAAATACGCCAATCAGCATGTAGGTTTCTCAAGATTAATTGGCCTAAGATTATGAAAATGTTGAGCTTTTCTAAATTTTTAACATTCAAAACTTCATAAATAAATCGTAGTTGATCGTGGAAAATAGAAATATTTTGTTTGTTTAAAGTTTGGTGTGTCCAGAATATTTCTCAGAATATGATACCTTACTGCATTAAATTTAGACTTCATAGTTTTTGAAATACATTTATAGGCCTGAACAAAATATTATTATTGATTTCATTTCAATCCTTTAGAAAGCCAAACTAAAAACTGAATTTTATGCTTAATCTGAGAAGTTTTTGTTGAATTATTCTTTGAGATATTACATAAATTATGAAAAATATTTGGTAGTTCATATAAGACTTAAATACCGAGCGATTCTGTTTGCAATACTCATATTCAATAATAGTAATAAATAAATAACAATAAAGATGATAAATAAAATAAAACGCTTGGTTTAATTAAAAAATATCTTTATAATAATTGCAATTTCACCAATTCCACTTTAAATTAAAGTTGATGTTTTACCAGAAATGACAACAAATTAGCAAAATATATATAATAAATTGAACGAAACGATCTAAACAACAGTTTAAGTTTGGTATGACTATCAAAATTTGAAGATTAAAAATGTTTTGTTTGAGAATTTATTAAGAGACCAGTTACTTAAAATATTTAATTGAAAATTGTAGTGAGAAGTAATACTGGCGAACCGGCTGGTCGCCAAAGGCGGCTAGTATATAATAATTATATGGACATCAACTTTATATATTGACATTGAAAACTTTAAGAACTGAAGTTTTTAATCATTGAAGATTTTATTTTTAAATATATTAAGATAATCTCTTTGAGAAATTTCATCACACGAGAATAAATTATACAGATAAAAGATTTTATAATTTCTAATCTTTTTTAATGCAGTAAATTTTAGTTCACACACAGTTATGTGGTAGGGTTTTTTTCTGCCTTATATTCTTCATTACTCTAACAAAATGGAATAAATGTGATACAAAAAGGTTCTCAAAATAAAATATTTGTTAATATTTAAAATGCAACATATAGGAATCTATCATAAAAATCTTTGATTTATATAAATGGTTTTAAAATTTGAAATTTCATTAGCACACTTTAAAGATCATTGCAACACTTATATTATAAATTAATAATCATATACTTGAAATATATCTGTTCCAAACATGCGAATGACCAACTGCTTGAGACTTGATAACAGATGCCAAAGTATTTGCTTTATAAATACAGCCAATTTTATATGACAAATTTAAATGTCCAAGTTTAAACATATTCATTATATTAGACATTTTTCCAAAGAATGAAATATTATGCAACAATCATTTAGAAGTTCCATGGATATCCTAAAGAGGAAATAAAAAAAATCTTGATGCTTAAATTTTGAATGAGTAAAAGAACAAAGAAAATAAAATTGTATCTAACAAGTTTTTTTTCCCTCCTAATTTTGATTTGTATCAATTTTAATACAACATACTTTAATGATATAACTATTTCCAATATATATACATATGTGTGTGTGTGAAAAACTGTAAAAACATAAAAAATTATTATAAATGTGAAATTCTAATAACAAAATTGATGCATTGTGACTATGTACACAAGCAATTAAAATAAAAAAAAAATAGATTTAAGTTTATAAATATCAATTATAACAAATGTTATATAGATCTAAAGCCAATTTATAATTGATTTGATAATGAAACTAAATCTCTTGCTGTTTAATAATATCAAATACTCTTTCATAGCAAGATGAAGAAAATACATGCAGCATATTTATTTAAATTCACATTTAAAAGCTTATATTTATATTTTATGCTTAAAATTTTCTTTATGAGTATACTAATTTCTTTGTATGCAAGTTGATTTTGCAAGTCATCCTCCAAAAGGTTATGTAATAAAATTATTCCTCATCTAACAGTTAAGTTAATTTATGGATTACAAGACATATTGTAAAGTAACAGAATCTGTACAGTTCTATTAAATTTAATTCAGATTCCAGAAGATAAAAAACTATTTAAGTGCTTTGTTAGTAATAGATAAATTGCATAATTATAACAGGTTTCATATACCTATATGGCATCAATGAGAAGTTGAATAATTTAGAAAAATACAGCTAGGAAAAAGGAAAGTTCATAAGCCAATGAATGATATTTAACTTCAAGAAGAAAACTACCAACAATCAAAAGGTATTTTCCAATTGTATTTTATTAAAAACATGTAAACACTTTAAGTACAAATTCTATATTAAATTATTATGTCTTAATTAAAAATTTCCATAACTGGCTACTTATATTCATTACTTTTATGTGTTATGAAAATTCCTATTTTTAATCCTCATATTTATGAGATGTTGAAGATTACTAAAACAAGTCAATAATAAAAAATATCTATTACATATTATTTCTTTCAATTAAAATATGCAAACTTTTATAGCTGATACATATCGAGAATGAATACTTGCAAAAATATAACAAAAACGAAGCTAATCTTTAGGGATGGGAATTTGGAATGGTTACAAAAAAACAGCAGAGGAAGTGTAAACTTCATGACCCAATCAATAATATCAAGTAATAAGGCGGAAGTTCAAAAGCATTTAAAGTTAAGTTTACAATAAAACATGATACCTACCGCCCTTTTTGTTTTCCATTTTACTATTTTGAATTAGATAATTGATAATTTATTTAACAAGAAGCCACATGAACAACCCTTCGACAAAGCGGAAGAATCTGATAAATTATTTCATTTCAGTTCTATTCAATTCAGAAAGTTTCATAAAAATATTTTAGTGATATTTTAGATAGTTTTTTTTTTTACTTTCAAAATGAACTTTATCCAATAAATAAAGCAATATCTGAGCATAATTAAATATAAGAGATTTTGTAAAGATATGCATTTTTTAATTGTTCCTTTATCAAAATATTCATCAGTTTGGCAACAGATTCAATCAGAGAATCAGACACTAAACAAATCTGCAAACACGTGTGAGAGCAGAAAAATTGAAAACATTCTGCCTACATTTTTCGTAAATTAAAATTTCTAATGATTCAGATATGACAACAAAGCAGTATCTAAGATTTTCTCCAGGCCAAATATTTGGTGTTGTTGCTAGTTCAACTGCTAGTATCATTCCAATAAAACAAAATGATGGAGGGAACCTGAAAAACAATTTCTTTGCGGTACCGGCATGTGAAAATGTATATATTTGGAATTTACGAACTAAAGAAAAGGTAAATTCATGCAAATATTAGTTTTTTGAGATTGTTAAGCTACTTAAAATTTGATTCGTTAATTGATCTATTTCAATTACTGGAAATAACTACTAATATTTATTTAATTTGTTTATCATGTTACTGTAAGGAATATGTATCGTATCACTTTATAAAACGAGTAGTTGGTCAATTTCATCTTAATATTTGCATTAGTAACTGCCATTCACAGAAATAAATGTAAGTTAACAAATAATCTAGGGATACGGCGTTTTTAATGGTATTTCAAAATGCTGCAATTTGTGATCAGACTGTGAAGTATCTTTAATTCGTGAATCATTGGTTTCTTTTGTTTGAAGTGTGTCAAATCTATGCTAGCTACCATTTATGTCACATTCCAAACTTATCTCAAAAAAAAAATCCTTATTTTTTTAAAATCATAATTCAGCTAAAAAAATGTGAAACAATTTTTCTCATTTAAAAAAATTTTTAATGAGAGAAGGATAATATATCTTATGTTTTTAGTTATATTCAGAAAGCAAGTAGTTTCAAAAACATTCTATGACTCTAAAACTTTGATTTATACAGCAATCCAGACATATTAGGAATAGCACAGGAAATATCATTAAAATGAAGTAAAATTTATTTAATTATGAACATATGTAATTATGCTCAACTATTATGCATCTTATCAGCTTTCACAAAAATTATTTCTGATTAAATTTTATAATTGTATACCTTATTGACTATTCTATTTCAAAAAGTATATTAATTTCTTTCATTTTGGAAGAAAAAGAAAAGTTATTATCCCTTATGTAAATTAAGAAAATTGGTAGCACTATTTTGCTATCTGCATTCCTTCATAAAGATAATATTGATGAGAATTCAGTAGATTTTGAGAAGCTTTGAAATAACTGCTTGTTACTTCCAGTCCAAAGGATGAAATGAGGGAAACATATGCTGGTTAAAATTTCCATCAGAATGCTTATAATTTTTTTCACTTTTAAATATTGTTGCCATTCATTCTCATGTGCTTCTTGTTTCTATGAATCATCCCTCTTCAGAATTCAAAAAGAGAAGGAAAAAAAAAATTCTGATATTATATGGTGTTATCATTGTAAGATTTATTCATGATCAGGCCCCAAGCTGTGATATATGGCCCTTTTTAAATCCATCTAAGTAGCAATAGTTAAATCCATTTGATATACATGATACTTAATAGATAATAGTTTGTTTGTTTTTTCTCAGAGGAACAGCAATTGTGTGGATGTAAGCTATAACTTATAGAGTTTTTCTGTAAATTCTCCTTAAATGTCATATAAGTCATTGAAAGAAACACTCCTGGAGTCAATGATGAAAGAGTAAGAAGCAGTTCCAAACTACAAATTTCAAAGCACTGAAGTAAAAAAAAAAAATGACATTTAAATATATTATCCATTTAACTTTTATTAAAATAGAAAGAATGCCATTTCAAATATAGACTGCTTCTTCATAGATAACATCACAAAATCTACAATTAATGCTAATCTTTTCAATAAAAATATCCAATTTCTTGCGATATATAATTAATAGTAATTATAAATTTAAGTGTTAATATCAATCTTGAAATTTCTTTTGGTTTATTACTGTCAATAATCTGATATTAGAGAGATTAAGATATGTCATTTTACTAATCATTCACAATTAATTAGTTAATTTTATAATCAATAATTGTTTTAATTTCTATTTATGATATATAGCATTCAGTAAGACACAAAATTTAATAATGATATTTAATTGAAAATTTGCTTTTGTATTGGCAACTATACGTCAGGATTTTAACTCAATAATTATTTTATTTCTTCAGAATGTAGTTTTTAATGGAGAAAATTCCATTGTGACATGTTTAGTCACTGATTCCAGTCAGAAAAACATCGCTGTTGGATATGCTGATGGCATGATACGAATCTTCAATATCCGAGATGGTGAATGTACCGTATCATTTATTGGTCATAAAACTGCTGTCTCCTGTTTAACTTTTGAAGATGGAGGTTCAAATTTAGCTTCAGGAGGAAAGGTATACTAGTTTCATAGTCTTTAATTGTGTTAATGGTATATCCATCAATCTCTGTTTCTTGATAGATACCTATTAGTCTTTCATAAATTTTATGTGTTAGATCTGTATATATTTTTCAGTATCTATCCAAAATTTTCTGAATAGCTATGTATAGTATGTATCTGCTTTTAATATTTATGTTATCCATTTTAAATTCCATCAAAATGTATTACTGATAATTTCTTTATTTCATTATCTATTGTGTGTACATATACACTAATAATAAATCATATATATCTGTGCTTGTACATTGCCACACTACAGGCTAGACTGATCTCCAGCTACCAAATTTTGAACATATACTTTGGAGGTTGAAAATGTGCAGATGGAGATTTTTTTTTTAAATTTTAATTAAAAATTAAGCGAAAGGTTGATATTTTTCTGCTATAATTTTCAAAAATATTATTGCTTACAGATAATTTTCATATTATTCAAAAATTTTAAATTTCTTTTTTAACTGTCCTAATTTAATAACACAGGATTTTTTAAAATTATTTTTTGCCTGATTTTCACATTGTAGCCCTAAAATCTAAACTTTTTCATTGTTTCATTAAATACTGAATTACATGATTTTCTCCTATTGTTAAAAGGTAAGGAAGAAGGATTCTGCTTTATGTCTGTGTAGTTTACAAGACAAATAAGTTGATTTCCAATATTGTGAAGTCTCATGGGAGAGGGAGGGATAGTTGATGAGGAAAAGCACCCGGCATTGTGGTGGTTCTCTCCACCCTTGTGGATGCATGAAAAGGTGGGGGTCTGTCTCCTCCCGTCAATGATGGGGCATACTTTCTTAGGGAATGGTTGTACCATGACTGGTGATGGCCCTTAGGACTCGGTGTTGCTGCTGTGGCTGTCCGGTCATTCAAATTTTTCCGTGTACTTTCCAGTGGGTTGGAGTGGTTTAGTTTCTAATTACAATATTGTAAAATTTAAGTAATGTACGAATTGAACATTTGTGTTTTAAATTATGGATTTTAGTTTCATACAAAGTAATGTAAATCTGAATATTTAAGTCCTTTTTCATTCTAGCTTTTAATAATCTGTTCTAGTTTTTACTATGAAATCTGAATTATTGAATTTTTCTTATGAAAGGAAAGACAATTCTTCTGTATTATAAAAATTAAATCATTTCTGTCAGCATGATTAAAAATATTTGTTTGGAACTATCTGAATAGCATTTCTGATCTTGATACTTACATATTTGATAATTTCCTTTTCAGGATTCTGAAATTGTTGTATGGAATGTAATAGATGAAACTGGCTTATTTAGATTGAAAGGGCATAAAGGTCCAATAAGTAAATGTATTTTCTATCGTCCTCGAAACTGTTTAATTTCCAGGTAAGTTCTTAAATTTATAAGTATGACTTTATTTAAAAAATTATGTAGTTTATAATTATTATCAACAATGAGTATCAATATTCTCTGCTTACCCCAGTGAAAATCATTAATAATCAAAATGAATGATTATAAAAAAAGCATAATTAGCAAAATGTTTATTAAAGTAATAATAGATAAAAATGCTCATTTAAAGATATTTTATATTTGGTTATTAAATTTATATAATTAGCATCTAAAAACTGTCATGATTTCATATTAAGTAGATTTTTTTATTATTATTTCTCAAAATTGTTCGATAATGTATGAATTTTTTTCAGCTCTAAGGATACATATATTAAATTTTGGGATCTTGATACACAGCATTGCTTTCACACTTTAGTTGGTAGTCAGTATGAGGTAAATTTTTATTTATAACTTTTATTTTTTCAGATATCATTTTTTATGCACTGTTTTGGCAAATGAATAATAAAATAATAGAATCTAAATGTTTGATAATGTATTTTATTTTAGAACTATAAAATATTAAAAGTGCAATATTTCCTTTTCTTCCACTCAGCTTAAACTTTATTATTAATGTTGCATACAATTCATGAAAAGAAATTTTGTGCCAAAATATATAAAACTCTTCAGTAGTATTTGAAATTAGAAAGTATATAAAACTGATAATAAGGTAGTCAATACTGAAATGGGTCACATAAGATTTGTTGAATATACTTGCATACTGCATGTGAATTGAAAACTTTATAACTAGAAAACTTTCTTTTAAATAAATACAAAAGCTTCATAGGGTTTCATGTTTTTTTTTGTTGTTGTTTTTTTTTTTTTAATTAAATTTCTGATTTGTAATTTATATTGTTTTTTGTCTCATGTTTGACTAAACAAAAATTATTAATGAATACTAATATTTTTAGATTTTAGACATGGCTTTAATAAGAGGAACTAGACTAATTGTAGGACTTAATAATCAGAGACTGAGAGCATGGAATATATTTGCTGAATATGATGTAAGTTTTTCGTGTAATTTCAAATTAAAATTAATTCTATTCTTTATTCTTAAAATTCATAAATTTGTTTTTAAAACTGATAATAGTGGACAATCTATTGTTGTGAATATAATTTAGAGGTGTTCAATTTTTTTATAAATATTTTGTTCTATTTTTAGTCTTTGAGTAACACTCCGCTCCCCAAAAAATTAAAGACTGGTGAGCAAGAAGGTTCAGATCTTGAACAAGATGAAAGATTAACTGAAGATGAAAATGAAGAAAATAGTGAGGTTAGTACTATTTTAAATTGTTTTTGTATATTTTGAAAATACTTATTGAATCTGTATATTAAAATGGCTTATGTTTTGTAGCTGTTGTAGGGTTTAATTAATTATATAATATGTTTTCTTTTCTTTTTATTAAAATATGTTTTCAGAAAATAAAAACCAATGGATGTCAATATTATCTATTGTAATGCCATATTTAAAAAATAAAATATTTAACTTATATTTATTCATTTGGTGCCATTATTTAATTATCAATAAAAATAGATATTAAATAGTGGCAGCCATGTAATTACTGTCAATGCAGCTTATGTATCTACTTGAAATGTTTATATTCTTTGTTGTATCACCACTATTATCTGTAATCTGTTATCAGAGATGTTATAGAGTACCAAAAATAAAACAATTTATGTTAATAAATTGGATGAAGCAATCTGTGACATTTAAGAAACATCTTTAAACAAGCTTAAAAACAGATACTATGAAATGTTTCCTTTATGTTTGGAGTCAGATTATAACTGTATAGGCTTTTATCCAGGATTGTAAGGTAATTCTCAGTTTTTGCAAGCAAAAATTCATACTAGGTTGCTCAACATGTATATAGACAAGCATTGTAAATAAGTCATATATGATTTAGCTGGGTAAATATATTAATTAAAAAAAATTGTTTATATCGTAAAAATCCATAATGTCAAATATAAACATTCTTTTAATAAGTTTGTAGTAATTTATTAATAGTTGGACAAAAAGTTGACATCAATTTTTAAACTTTACTGATAAATTGAAGGGTTCAGATATTGAAAGCATTGTGTGTGGATGACTGTGCAGTGTATACAGTAATATTTTATTAAAAATAGATTTTAATAAATACAGGGTGCATAGCATCATGAAATGTGCTTAAAAAGTGCTTAAATTTTTTAGCATCTTAAAAGTGCTTAATTTTCAGAAAGGGTCCTTAAAAAGTGCTTAATTTTCTCATGAAGACAAAGAAAGCTTTTCATTTAGTTGTTTCCCCACAAGTTGAATATGATAATTCGAAATCATGGTCGTAAAGACTTGTTTACTGGATGTATTAAAAAAGAAAACCAACAAAAGAGAATTCGTAGAAGTATTCCAGGAGTTGCAGCACATATTAAGATAATGCTTAATGCTTCTTCACCCTCTCCCCTTTTTTTCCTTTCACACTTTTTTTTTCTGCTCCTTTTTTTTCAACAATGTGCATTGCTATTTATTAAAATACAGAAATAATTATCTAGAAGGGGCAGTATGAAATGTGTACTATGTCATACTTATTGTGAATCGAAAAGCATTCCAATTTCAATTTTTATGTTGAAGAGAATTTATTTGCCTGTAAGTATATATTTAAAATTTTAAGTGTTGCTAAAGAAGAATATGCAATATGGTCCGATCAACGGAAAATATAAAAATAGCAGGATGAATTTGATGCCCCAAAACGAACTTAGAAAAGGTACTTTAAAAGCATAACATATTCGATAATCATTCTCATTGATTTAGAACCGACGTTTGAACAATCTATTATAGGTATTCAACTGTACTGTACAGATTTGTAATTAATTACAGTATATAATTACATTAGTCAATCACGTAAAATCTAGTATGATGAAATTTTTAACTTGAAGCCTTAAATTTTCAATGATCATGATATCTTTCGCAGTACTTTTTTGCAAGTCCCCGTCCATTTGAACATTTTTATTTGTTTGACTAATCTTGCCAAATTCAGTTGGATAAAGAAAAAGAAAACTGTTGGATAATGGTACTAAAATATTTTTAAAGAAATAACAAAAAGTTTGTTACGATTTTTTTTCAGGATTTAGGTTCTACCATTTTATAATGATTTTCTTTCTTTTTATAACTCATATAGAAATTTTTTTCCCCAATGAAATCTCTCTTTATATTTAAAGTCTTGTTCTGAGCAAAACCCAGCATAAAGCCATTGAAGTTAGAAGCATGAAATTTGGGAAGTTGTTTTTTGGGCATTAGAGACACATTAAGAATGGATTTCTCAAACATTTAATTCAATGTTAAATAGAAAAATAGAATTTTAGTGTTTTTTCTGTAATGTGTCAGAAGTGGGATATTGGTTCACAATGTATGGTGCTGACGAGATCCCACGGAAAAATGGCGGAAAACGTCGATGTGAACTTTTTATTAAAGAAAATATTGGAAGAATGTCAAGCTTGGCAAGAGGAAATGCAAGAGTTTGTTGTGTTCGTGTGTCAACAAAAATAAAATGCAGACAAACTTACTATAAAACTAAATCTTATTACATTATAGATAATATTATCAAATTTACATAAACTTATTTTCATTCAAAATTCTAGCATCGTTTTTAATACAACAAATTAAAAGTTCCAAAAATATCACTGTTGCCAATATGAATTTTACAACTATTTACAAAATAAAATTTATAATTATTAAAATAATCGTTAGCTACTTTTAAATAAAATATTTACAATTTTATGTCGCAACTTCAAAGCATTCAGAAAAAAAGAAAATGCGACGAACTTAAAAACCATATTGAAAGTCGATGCGATCAATTTATAGATTATGTCGACAGAGTGATAGATATCCAAAAAGAAGACGTCCAAGATGTCACAGAAGAAATTGAAGGAAACGGCGAGCGTCAAGTGGAAGAAGAAACGACCGAAAATCGAATGGAGAGCAGTGTCAGCAAAAAGGAGCTTAATGATCCTGAGGATGAACTGAAGTTCAATACGGAGAGACACGAGGGATTCTCAAATAATTGCAGAGCCGAATGAGTCCCCTAAAGTGGAATCGGAAGTGCAGGCGCTTGGGGATGGAGAAGATGAACTCTTTTTAGACGGGTTCCGTTAGTAGCGACCCATGCTCGATGCCTATGTATGTAGGAGTTGATGCGACCCTGTTTGGAATGGATTCGTCCCAGAGGTTAAAGGGACAATTTCTCTGCAAGCCTCTTGGTATCTCCTTGCGTAATGATATGTATGAAGACTACGTGGCTGGAATCGCTGTAGTTTCGGCATTGATTTTCTTCAAGAAGTCGACTTTGCTGCGGATACATAGAAGTGTGATGCAAATAGAAGCCGAGGAATCTCCTATGCAGAGCTACTAACAATTCTCGAATATCGACAATGAGCCGTGCCCGTGAATAGGCAGACGTAATCCGTGAAAGCTTTGACGACGAAAGTGAATCTCTGGTTTTCAAGTGAACTCCGGAAAGCATTTTTAGACAATCCTGATATTCGGTTGGCTCGATGGAGGAAGTTCAAAGTAACCAACCGACCAGCCTGGCTAGAATTTGTTTCGGAGAGTCCTGTAACGATACAAAAATTGGCTCCATGGGACACTTTGTATTTTAAAGAAAGTAATCAAGTTTGGATGTACAATCCGAAACGATGAAGAGGTCTAAGTCAAAAGCATTGAGAAGGTTCGGGTGGATTTTTAGCTGTCGCCAAATTAGTGAATGATGTCATCTTCGAAAGTGGAGAAGTTGCCCAACGAAAGAATTGTTTGCATCGATCGGAAGCCTACGCTAACCTCCGCGACGTCAGTCCTTGAAGAGGGGAGCAATATTATAAGCCTGTAATTTTGCTTCCTATCTCGAATAGTGTCATCATAAAGACCGTTTTACAATCATCTGTATTGGATGCTGTCGGATGCCGAGCCAGTGATCCCAGAGCTTGGCGGCAAAATGGATAATGCTTGAAACTGCGAGAATTTGGTCGATCTGTGCATTAGGAACCGAGATACGCCTGATTGGTCTAGAAGATTCTAGGCCCGCCTCCCGGGAACTATAAAAGACCAGCACTATCAAGCTGGTGGGTCGTCGACATCTCTACCTCCCATGCCACCTCTTCGAGACCAGGTGATGCAGAGGACCAGAGTCCAGACCATCACAGCCCAGGGCACATTCACAGCCAAGACCACAAGCTGCAAGGAAGGAGATAGCCTGGCTACGCCAGGCGGGTGCTTCAAAATCGCCAAACTCTCGCTGGTGGGTCGTCGACGTGAATTGTAGTCGCAGTCGCCGACAAGTAACGAATCTTCGAGAGGATAGCGAAGCAACATCGGAGTGCCAGCATTGCGTGGAGCGAGTTCTGAACTGCTGTGTGCCGAATTCTTTTGTTTACTGGTTAAGCAGCGTCGTATCTTTTGTGTAATAGCCAGTTGTGAGAAGTAGTGAGTCGGTAGCTAAAGCGAGAAGAGACAGAAATTAAGCCATTGAAGAGACGGTAGAGCGAAGCTCCGAGGGTCCCCTCTCCTGCTGGATTCTGTCTAGCCGCTTCGTGTGCTGTGGTCGATTACTACTTGTGGGCTACTGTCTGCTGTAGTGTGCTGTCCTGTGTTCGTCGCCTTTGTGTACTCGTGTTCTTCGTGTAAATAAACGTCGTTTTTTTTCCCTTCTTTTTTTGTTTTTTACTTAGGTCTGATTGTGTTCTCACGCCTTACACCCATTATCAAAAGAACCCGACGAAGAAAAATCCGTAACAATATATATATTTCGTTTCTTCTGTTAATTTTTTTTAAGTAAGAATTTTTACTTATTGGTTGAAAAGGAGGCTTTCATTAAATTGTAAGAACGGTAAACGTTTTAAAAAAAAGACTTGCTACACTTTAGGAATAAGAAACAATAAGACAATTTCTTTTTAGTCTGATCATTTGTGAATACTGCTATTATTTTCTGTCAAAAAATGACATTAAAAACTTATTTAGAGAATTGCATTGTTCTATCATCAATTTCATGGCAGTTTTGCCAGTCATATATGATGATAGCCATGAGAATACTTTAGTTCTTATCTTCATAAGATTGCAAGCAAAATTACTTAACAGAATGAGATAGTCCAGGGAGAAATTGACTCTCTCCATCTCAGCCATGTTGGATCTTAATTGTTGTTGCTGGTATAAAAATCAAATACAAATTTTTGGTCATGCTGAGCTTCTCCATCATTATCGACATTTTCAGAAATATTGTATCTATCTGATATTTTATTTTAATTTTGGGAAATGTTCGAAAAGCTCGCAGATCTTTATTGTTATCTTATAAAAGTTAACTTTATTTATTTTTTTTTTTTTAGTATTAATAGGGTTCCCCACCACCCACCACCACCACCATTTCTATGATTATACAACTGTAGTGTTGTGCAAATACAGGAATAAATATTAAAATTAAATCTTATGAATTTTATTTTCAATAAAAGCTATGCATTGTTATAAAACAGAAAAAAAATACCATGCTTGGAAAATATGCAGTTTACGTCTGCATACTTATACAAGAGTGCTTAATTTTCAGAGCTAATATGCTTAAAAAGTGTTTTAAAAGTACTTTATTTTTGAAACAGTTTCTCACTATGCACACTGAAATAGTTGAAATGTACTTTTCAGTTACCCGGGTACAAGCAAAAGGTCACCAAATAATTTAGACTTGTGCCAAAAAAAAAAAAAGGTTAAAAAAATAAAAGTTGCAACATTACATTTGTGCATAGTTTGGTGGGGCGCTTAGCATTGTTTTTTTTAACACAGATTTAAATTAACTGGTAATCTTCCATTTGTGTGCAAATAATCAAAAAGTATCAATTGCAATTTTAAAAATTGTGCTTTTCTGTTCAAATGTTATTTATATAAGTTATTAATTTATTTATATAATAATCAATAAGCTAAAAAATTTATTAGCGCTTTTATATAATAAGTAGTTAAGGTATAAGATGTCAAATAATAAAAGTTCAATAATCATTTGCAGTGTCAAAAATATGAATCATAGCAAATTCACTGCTAATTCTTCAATTTTCAAATGTGAATTTTAATGTAGTATTAAAATATGATTTAATAAATTTTTTGATTAAGTTTAATGCATTTCCAATATAATAACTAGAACTTTAATATTTGCCTGTATATTTACCATAATAAACTTCTTCCATATGATAATTTGATTTTCTTTAAAGATGAATGCTTTTTATATTAAATCTGCAAAGTGATATAAAATAGCAAATGCATTTTGTAAATGATTAATGTAACTTTTTGAATTTAAATTTATTTTTATTACTGGTGTATATTAATATTAAATAATTTTCATGTTTTTTTTTTAAATCTTTGATGAATGAATTTATCATTTAATGTGTTATTTAGGAATGAAACTGTATGTTTATTTTTATATAGTTCAAATGCAAGACAGTTGAACTTAATGATCTGCCAAACACTGAAAACAAAATCTGTGCCATAGTTGTAGACCCAACTGAAAGACTTATGGGAATTCATGTATGTATATTCAGATTTTAGCTCTTTATATTTATTACCTGTTTTGTTATGTTATGTTATGTATTAAGTCTTTTGAAAGAGTTCTGACAAATTTATGATCACTCCTTGCCCCAGCAATGTAATTGTGGCAATCCTAAATTCATTTATTCATTTTTTTTTAACCTATTCTTTGGGCCAATCATTCACAAGCATTCCAGCTTCATTCCATGCCTGTCAATAAGTATTACGATTCTCCTTACATCCCAATCCTCTCCTTCTTTGCCTATATTTATTCAGTTCCCATTCCAAGAGGGAATGGTGGAAATATGGGCACTGTAGATATCCAACTTTCTGTTCCACATCTTGTCAGATTTGATCATCGGAATTTCTTCACTTTGTTAATATGAAGTAATGAAAAATTAGATTAAGAATGGACCAAGCATTCCAAAACAAATTTGTTTCCTTTAAATCATATAGGCAGGAATGTCATATTTATGTTTGAGAAGACATTATTTGTCCAAACTTTGATTGGATTGTGCTAATTCAATAATGCTCTAAAAATAAAACCATGCTGTGCAATTCCTTCACACTTTAAATAAAGTAGGGGAGAATTATGCAAAGATAGCAGGCATTCTACACTACAATATGTTTTATTGTTTGTGTCCTCTGTGATTTATGTATTAATAAGAGAAGACCCATCCCTAAACCTACTTGCCTCTATGGATATTTTAATAAGAGTTGTTAAACAGCAGCACATCTGTAACAGATTTGGAATATTTGAAACTATTTGTTAATTCATTATTCATTTTTGAGAGATTTACATTGTTACAATAGACAACAATTTTAGCTGCCTTCTTTAATATTATGCACTATTTTTTACAGTTTTGTAAATTGTACCTGAATTTATTGTTTTTGTATATTTTGACCATTTAACATTCCCATCTGTTTTTCTATGTAAAATTCATTTATATAGATAAGTCTGGCATAACATTAAAGTGAGTCTGATACTTTTTTAATCATATTGTATTAAATTCTTTAATGAAGCCTAAAATTGATTAAGTGGCATACCTCTGTATTTCAAATGTTATTATTTGTATTTGTTTACAAATAAAAATAATTCTTTTATTATTGTTCATTACAGAAATAGGCGGGAATTAAGGTAAAATTCCATGAAAAGGCTTCAACATTAATTATAAAAACATGTGCTAATATAGAGGATAGATAAATTAAATAATGTCAAAATGACATTTTCTATTTTTATTATTATTTTAATATTTTAGTGAAATCCTTACTAAATTAGTCGTGATTAAATCTATCAAAAATTTTGTTTTTCAAATTTCTTTCGTATTTCCACTTACATGAAGGGAAGAACTGGGATTCAGTTTGTAATTCTTCTGAATATTTCAAAAATATTGTTTTGAATTTTCTCTGCTTCAATTTATTGCTTTTATTGAACATTTATAATAAAATAAAGGAGGCAAAATGTGTTTACTTTAAACTTACAAATATAAATCTATTGTATCTTTATATGAAAATTTTTATGATCAAAAGTTTGCTAGTTTTTTTAATGCAAAATTATTTTTTTAATATAATTGTCAAAAAAATTTTTGATTGTAATATTTTTTCTCCAGGGTTCTACAAAATTCTTGCATCTTTTCAAAATCCTCACTGATAATGAAATTAAAAAGAAACTTCGCAAGAAAAAGGCAAAAGAAGCAAAAAGAAAAAGGCAAGTTTCCTTTATTATTCATCTTTTCTATTATCTTATTTATTCTCTTTATTATTATTTTGTTTAATTTTTAGTGTTGGAGATGAAGATGATAGTGGTTATGATGAATCTTCAACAATTGAAGATGAATTTCGAACTCTTAAACCCATTCAATTAGCCTCTAAAGTAGATTCATTCTGCATTTCTGTCAATGAATCTGATGTTGCAATGGTAAGCAAATGAAGAATTTTATCAGCTAAAAATCTAACATTTTTCTAATTATGTTAAGTATTAAATGTTAATTATGAAATAGGTTAAAATTGTACCATTCGTATAGGTTTTATTCTAACTTACTTTTTAAGTTGAATTTCACCTTTAATTCTACTATACATGTAAGTTTAACTATTAATAGGCCATATGAAATTGCTTGTACATAAAATTTTATGTTATTAGCACATATGAAAGCTTTGGTTAAAATTCAGTGCTAAATATTTGGATACAATCTTTGAAATCAAGATAGTAATAGCCTGGAATTAATTATGCATTGAATGTACAGTATGCATCAAAACCTCAGAATCTTTTTTATCTATGAATTCAAAGAAAAATATATAAATCATATGTTATTGATATGCACCTTATAAATAGCAGAATATTGCTAGTTCTTATATTAATTACTAAAATATGCTGAACATTTGAACTTTTATTATGAATGAACATTTTGTAGAAAATAGAATATTTTTACTTATAATATGGCTTTTAGAAAGATGTATCTGCTTGAATCAACAATAAAGTGTACAATATAAGAAATATATATATATATATATATAATATGTTTGCATTAGATCATTTTTCATAAAAAAGGGCATTTTAATAAAACTATTATTATGCTGTATGTAATCAATAATGAAAATTGTAACATAAATTCCATAATATTTTCAATAAAAATTTCTAGACATTTGTTTTAATCAAAATTATTAAGCTAGGTTAAATACGTTGAAAGCTTACTCGTAAATTTTAAAAAATTCTTTGTAAAATATTTTTTGATCAAAGAAACATGTAGTTTCTTTAACAATTTTTATATTTCATCATTTTAAGAAAATATCCCAATTTTTATTTTTTTATCAAGATTTCTTTGTCAAAGCCATGATAAGTATAGCTCAGCATGTCAACTAGCAAGGCAAAAAAAAAAAAAAAGATTTAGGCACAATATGAAGAAAGTGTTTTGAACTTATTAAGTTTCAGAAAGGAATCTACTTACTTAAATGGCATTTTTGTCCAGCACATTTTTAAAATCATTGTATGAAAATAAAAGCCTGCACAACTCAATTTAAATAAAACTGGTGTTTTTTGAGTAATTAGAAAATTATTTTTAAAAAGTAGATTATTAGATATAATTACATGCATAATGCTTGATAATTATCTATAAATATTATTATATTTTATTCAATCTTTTTAGATAACTGCATTGCTGAAAAATAACACTATTGTCCAATATGAACTTGATATTAAATTAAAACATAATATGGCTGAAATCAAAAAAAGCATTAGCATACCTGGACATCGGAGTTTTGTTAGAACTCTAAGTTGCTGTTCAAATGGCTCTTCTATATTATCAGCTTCAGATGAATCTGTCAAGATATGGAGGAAAAGGTAAGATGTTGTTTCTTTGTAAGTTCATTATAAATTCTTTGAAATGTTCTTTTAATTGTCTTCTGAGGGCAGGAAAAAAAGTTGATTTTATATTTGTTCTATTTTTAAAAGATTTGTTATTGCATGTTATTGGAAGTGGTCTATTAAAAGTTTTCTTTTTAGAATATGATATTTGAAAAAATAGTTTATTATTATTTTATTTATTTATTTATTTTGTTTAAAATAATTATTTTTTGTGTAGCACCTGTAGCTTTATGTACATTGGCAATTTGAAGATTATTTATGATATCAATTTTAGATTTATAACACTGAACATCATGTTGTAAATAGTTTTAAAGAGCATTTCAGTTGATTTGCCATGACAGTAGGGCCTTAGACCCTAAATTCTTGCTGTGATCATATGAAATAATCCATGGAAAAATGGTTAAACATAAACTAATTTATTAATTGCATAGATAATCATTTATAATATTGATTAGGAATGTGGAATATATTTCTATGGCTAAGAATAAAGTATAAAGTATTGAATGTTTCCTATATTTAAAAGTATGAGATTGAATAGCATTATTAACTTAGTGTGGATTAATGCTGTTTGTCTGTAAATTAAATAGTTATTACATATTTTTATAACATCCATTTAAAAATTAATTAAAATATGAGCTTGGAATCAAAAAATTTCTAATATCCTTTTAAACCTCTCTCTCCCTATATGTATATATACATATATATATATATAATGATATTTTAAACTCTTGATTTAATCCAAATTAAGTTCCAAAACTTTATCTTAATTTAGCCCATCGTAACTTCATTCTAAAATATTCTCTTATTTCGTGATCCAGTTCCACTGACAGTTTAATTAATTCTTTTGTAAAAATAATATGCCATCAGTAGTACGTATCAAATGAAAGTGATCCCTTCGGTGTCTTTGAAAAGGTGCCAAAGGTCACCACGTGTATTGAATTGGTGCGTGACCAGAAATCCCATTTTATATAAGACTAGTGATCATTTGTTTCAGCCCTTTTTTCTTACTTCTGCTGTTGTTTCACTTCTGCTTGTAAATAATATGCTTTCATGAAATGGATATTAAAATTAATTTTAAAATATAACATGTTTCTTCAACATCTTCAAACCTGCATTAATTTAAAAATATAACATGTATCTTCAATGTCTTCAAACCTGCACTCTGCTTCAACCAAAATAACTTTATATATATAATATGTCCCATTACTTCTGAAAGACTGTTAAAGTAGTGTTGTTCAAAAATTCATTAAAAATCTAAAAACATGAAATTAGCTTTATTCGATGAATGTATGCGAGACAGAAAAAATAGTTTTCCAGTTTTATATTATGTTTAAAAGAACTAAATAAATGTGACCAATAGAAATAGAGATATCTATAGTAACTTGGAACATGGTAGTAAGGTCTCGACTTCAGAACCGGAAGATTTCAGGTTTGAGGCCTAATTCCACTGAAGAACTGTTATGTAAGTGTGTCTGGTGCACATTAAATCCGTCGGGACCAAACGTCTCCCACTGGAGTGGAGAGGGGGTTGACAACTCAGGTGTCATCCTCGTCATCTGAATGCGGTTCAAAATTATAATGTTCTTCCCAAAATAGTCCTAGTACTGCTTTAAAATGGGATGTAATATAACTAAGCTAAGCTCTATAGTAACTCTAATCAAAATTAAATCTGATGCTTTCTTAAGCCCGATTATCGATTATGTTCAGAAATACTAGCATATAAAATTTTACTTTTTTTTTTTTTTTTTTTTTTTTTTTTTGAATTAGAGAATTGCATGCAATCAAAAGTGAATGATAAATATTTTGATAGTGACAACTAGTTTCCCCTAAGTTATATTTGTTACAAAATGAGTAATTTTTAAAAATACATATTAAAAATTTTTCATCAGCTTGCTAAAAAGATTGTTTTGTTTAGTCAAAATATCACATATTTCTAATAGCCAACTTAATTAACAATTGTTGCCTTTTCTATTACTTTGTAGTGTTATTCTGCACATTTTTAACATACTTATTTATTCTTGGATAGCTTAAATGATGAGCAAAAATGTACCACTACAATGCCTTGTGAAGTTTCTTTGTGTTCAGTGTTTCTTCCTGGGAATAAGCATTGCATTGTTGGAACTAAGGTATGAACAGAATTGTTTAAAAATGCTTGACATTAGTCTCGTGTTATTATATAATCGTTGTTTGTTATCGTGCTTGAATAATCATAAAGCAAATTGTTTTGTAGTTTTTTTCAAAATGCATTCCTGTATTGTATTTGTAATTGTTTTTAATTTATCTGTCAATTTTCTTGATTCAATTCAAAATGATTATTAAAACATTTAACTTAGAACAATTTGAAGATATTGAACCAATTTTTAATGGAAATATGTTGTGGTATCTAAAAAAAAGAATGGTTCTTTCAGAATGGATTGATGAATATCTATGATGTTGATAAGAGAGAGTTGGTGAACAGCATTGAATCTCATGATGGTTTTGTGAAGTGCATTTGTCTCTCTCCTGATCTGGTAAGTGTAAAGTTTTTTTTTTTTTTCAATACTAAAGAGTTTCTAATAACTCAGGTATTTACATAAAAATATATTTAATGAGCTGAAATGTCCTCTGGTTTTAAGTATCTTAATATAACTCTTTCACTGATATTGCCAGCTTAAATATTACTGCAGCTATTTTAATTTGCAACAAATTGCTATAATTGTAGTTGGAGTATGGAATGCCCATAAATAAACGATCCTTTATTTTTAATTTATCTTATATTATCTTATTTTTAATTTTTAAAACAGCAATTATACCAAAATTTAGATAAAACCATTATTCAGAAAGTTGTGAAATTTTGTGTAGAGTGTAATGGCCAAGTGGCAGAGGTTACACATTTATGGTTGATTATTTATTTAGATTTCACCTAATATTTTATCCATAAGTATTCTAATACTATAACTCATACTCATTAAAGTACACAATCTCTAAAGAGAACTGTAAATTTTAATTGAAATAGTTAAAAGTCCTCTTGGCTACACCTTCAACAGCTCACTACTTTCAACGAAACTAATAAAAAAGCAGTCATTTTAATGGTTAATGAGAAGAAAAATGCATTCAAACAACCAAAATGTCCCTTGATAGTATGCATTTCCAGTTTACTGCATCAATTATTCATGGTCTGTATTTCTTCTTGGAATTAAGTTCTGGAAGTTCAGTAACATGCTTAATCACTGGGCAGCTTTATGCATCATTTTGCAGAATAAATTTGTTTGGATCTTCAAGGTAACAGTGCCTTTCACATACACCTTTTATGCCAGATGGAACATCTTCACACCTCAGCCTTTTGGCTAAGGGCGTTCTCAAAAATCAGTTCACAGAATAATGGTTTATCAGTTACTACTTACCTAATCTATGGCCTGCCTGATCTCTTAACCTTAATCTATGTGACTTTCATCTTTTGGAGCATATGTCGTTACAGCCAAAAAAAACTTTCCTTGGTCTTTCCTTTCATGGCATCTTCATAACTTTTCCCTGAACATACTTTGGTCATGTTGGCCAGAACACTCATGCTATCTTATGATTCCGAATTGTTGCTGAAAATAATAGTTATGTTGTATTAGAATCTGTAAACTGTCATAAATGTATGCTGGATATGTTATTCAATAATAAAAAGTCCTCTGGCAATTTTTTTTTTTATTTGCTCAAACAAATTTCCATTGCTTTATTATGTCTTTAAAAAAATCACAACTCCCTGATTAATAGTTTCATCTGTAGACAACTTTAATTTAAGCCTATTAATTATGGACTTTTAATGTAATGAATAAAATAAATGTTTATTATTAAAGACTATTGTAATAAAAATAGTCAAGAGTTATAAAAAGATTTTTTTTTTTTTTTACAACCTTCATTGCAATAAAGAATCAATCAGTAAAATGTATTTCTTTTGTTCATCTCTAAGTATTCCAAGTTTGATTCTTATTTCTGTAAAATTTCCTGAGTTCTTAAAAAAGCAAATTTATTGACTGTTATTGTCATTTTCAGGGTAAATATTCAGATCCTGAAAAATTATTTAAAAGATAGGATCAGAAAACAATAATGCATATTTTAACTTCTTTTTAATTTAAAAAAAAAATGTCCCATAATACATAAATTAAACTGCTTAAAAATTTTTGTTAAGTCGTGATGATTTAATTATGTGCCACTGAACAAATATTTATACATGGCAGTTCTTTTATATTTAATAAATTTTCATTTTTGATATAAATTTTTATATAAATTTATAATTTGCCTCTCTAAATTTAAAAATAGGAATAAATCTGCAAAGTTTGTGAATAGGAGTATTAAATTTTATGTGTGCATAGATGAATATAAGAGAAGCATTTTATTAATTGATATTTTTACACTATAGGGAATGTATAAGAATTCAATCAAAAATCTTTACTATTGAAATTTTCAACAGCTCCAAAGTGTTTTCATACAATTACCCACTTTATTTAATGGAACTTTATTACTGAAAGTATATGTCGAGTTGCAATATTTGGGGGAGGGGGAAGCTTCTCTCATTTCAGGGTTATTCCAATAAATTTAAGGGTCCATTTACACTCATTTAAATATATTATTATTTTACTATCTCATGCTACTTTATTTACACATTTTCCGGTAAAAATAAAAATTGTGCAAACTAGGAATTATTCATTTTGCGACTGTTGGGAGGGACGTCTAGGAAAAACTTTCAAGCTTAAGATCAACTATTCTTGAAAAAACATGTTAATCCTGGAGATTTTAGGTATTTAATTTGTGATTTTCTTTCTTATTTTCAGAGAGGTGTTACAAGTGGAGGTAGTGATAAAGAAGTTAAGTTTTGGAATCTTGTCAATGAAGAAAAACATTCAATGTATGTTTGATTTGATTTGTTATTTGTATTTATCTCTCATTATTAATCAAAAGCTTGATCACTTATCATTATAATTCATTTTTTAGAAAAGTGCTATCTTTAGCTCTGAGAAAAACTCTTCAAATGCCAGAAGAAGTTTTGTGTTTGAAGTACAGGTTAGTTATCACATTGTTACTATATTAACCTTATAATAGTGTAAACTATGTAGAATAATTGAAATCCTGTAAGATTTTTTGTTTATAAATGTTAAAAAAAAATAGTACCATACAATGAAATATTTTCTCTCATTTTGTCTCAGTTTCAAAAAGAAATTGTTGTATTATTTTGATTTGATAAACTTGCCCATGAACTCTTAGAGCTTCATTTAATAATTTATTAGAAAATAGAGCTTCAGTCATTAAGCATAACTAAACCTATGAAATTTATTTTTATGAAAAAAAATGGATAAATGCATGTAAATTATTTAATTCTCTAAAGATTTTATATCTTTATTTTTTTATTATTATTATTTAAGTTCTAATATTCATAACTGGTCAAAATATAATATTTCAATTTTGTCTGTTTATTGATTGAGGTATAGTCAAAATTACAGAAATGAAATATTAAAATAAATTTAATCAATAATAAAATGTTGCCAAGTATAGCAAAATATTTTTCTAATATATATAATTTATATTTATTAATTTATTGAAAGCATTCTGAAACTTCCTATATTGTTTCATCTAATGTCTAAGTAAAAAATTTTAAATTATATTTTTGTTTGCTTCCTATTATTTTAATTTTTTTTTAAATCAGCCCTGATGGTAAAAAGCTTGCTATAGCTTTGTTGGATTCTACTGTACAAGTATTATTTGCTGACAGTTTAAAAGTAAGTTGTTAGCATTATTTTAATTAATCTGTAAAATATGCCTATAAATTTCTATTATCATCTCAAACTAAAATATTTAAAATTGTATCAGCTGAATTTAATAGTTCTTATTTTTGATTCATTCATAAATTATTATTTTTAATTCTTTCTGTTGAAATATTATATAATCATTCAGACTGCTTAGTTAGAGAGTTGTCAGTCAATATCTTCTCATCACAGTTTAAAAGCATATAAATTTGATAAATACTACCAAATAGATATTATTCCAAGTTGTATTTACTTTCTTTTAAAATTTTCCAATCTGCAGAAAATTCCTTGTAGTGATCATTTATAAAATATGTATATAACTTTTTAAAAGCTTAATGACAACTTATTTCTCTCAACTCAATTTTCTTATATTCTTTTATTATTATTATATGAAATTTGTACATTTAATTTTATTGCAATTCATCTGAAGCTATAATTTCAACTTTAATTCAATCTAAAATATTAAGCATTCTTTTAATTTTATTTTATGGACGTATGGCTTTTAAATTTTTAAAGCAAAATTGTATCTTTTAATCTTGTTACAGTTTTCATTTTTGTGTATCAGTGTAGCTGAAGAATTGAGTCATAACAAATAATATGATGATGAAATATTGTTTCCTTATAATAACTGTTGTTCAGATAATAATAGTTTTATTACTTCTGGACTCTTATTGTATTATTTATCTGAGAGTTTTAAAAATGTTTTTTTTTTAGTAGAAAAATGTTGACATTTCTTAGGTACTTTTGAATAAATACCAGAGAAAATTAATTATATAGGGAGAAAAATGTATTTTGAATATCTATTTTATATTCTGTATTATGCAATTAATTTTCTTAGATTTAGATATAGATAAGCTATTTTTTATTTTTACAGACACATGCTAAGAATAGTTTTAAATTTAGGCAGATATAAAAATCATTAAGAAAGTAACCCTTGACTTTCTTAAAGTGCAGCAAGGCACATTATGTTCATTTTTCATTACAAGAATGTGTTCCCAAATAAAGCACTAGGGCTAATAAGTAGGTCACTTACCAGGATGATGTAACATGCCTGTGGCTTATACTGATACAATATGATATATTTTGTGCTTTTGAATATAATGGCTGGAAAATATTGACTATGCTTTTATATCTTTCTTGTAACCAATTAGATCCTACATTTCACTCAAATTTGCACTTTGGGTTGTAAGACTGCCTACCTTATTTCATTTATCTAAATGAATATACTTTTTTGAGTTTTTACATTAATGTACATGCAAATATAAGAAGCCTTCCAATTTATAATTTAGTCCAAAACTTCATACAGAATTAAAAATCTGATGATAAAATTGATCTTCAATTTTATTTTCCTAACTCTTGCATTTTTGAGTTATTGTGTACACCTGTACTTAGATAAATTTTCCATTGATGGATATCATCCAAAATTTAACAGGAATCTACAATTTGGGTTTTAAGATTTCCTATCAAATTTTATTTGTCTAGCTCACTTTTTCTTCAAATTTTCATACTCAAAGGCAGCCAAACTGACTGACAGGCACATGTCCAAAAATAAATGATATCTACCTCATTATCAAACATAGATTTCCCAAATCATGAGGTCAAATTTTTTGGTGAATGCGGTGTTTTCTCTTTTTATACATTGTGAACTAAAAAGCAATATTTCAAACCTCTCTTGGAGAATTAATTCATTCTGATATGGAAAATTATGTTAATTCTTTTGAGTGTAATGTAATTATTGTTGTGCTTTTTATTTATGTATTGTAAGATGCATTTTTCATCTAAGTTCTATCTAGTTTGTGTCACTAATATTTTTTTTATAAATCTCTTCTTTTTTTAAATATTTATCATATAATGAGGGGATCCTTTTATATTTAACCTGTTTATATTTTATAATTTTTGTTAACAAAACACTTTCTGACAAGGAATTAGACCATTCAAATTTCAGTATAAGTTATCAAAACTTTAGCATTGATTCATAAACATAAGATTCTTAGAAATTCTTATGTACCAATAAGCATCTTGTTAAAAGTTAATGTGAATTACTCTTATCATTATTTTTCCTCTAAATT
Organism: Argiope aurantia; assembly: GCA_026543865.1. NCBI lineage: Eukaryota > Metazoa > Arthropoda > Arachnida > Araneae > Araneidae > Argiope > Argiope aurantia. Next base: position 147,094 of record JAPMOR010060411.1, read on the forward strand.
TATGACTTTTTTTTCTTTTCAGCTTGCCTTTTCCTTATATGGACATGAATTTCCTGTCACATGTCTGGACATCTCCTATGATAGTACATTAATTGTTACTGGTTCAAATGATAGGACTATCCGAATTTGGAGCATGGAATTTGGAAGTTGTAATAGGCGTCTAAAAATAGCTAATGAAAAGGGCCTTCCAAATGATAAAGGGTAATTGTAATTTCATACTCATGTTCATTACTATATATGGAATAAATTATTAATGTACATAATATTTCCATATTTAATCCTTTCTAATGTTGTAAGAAATATGTTTACCATATATAATTTTAAATGCATGTAGTAAACAACTTTATTTCACAATTCAAAGTTGCCTTTGCTTCAGAAATCAAGAAAGAAGAAAAATGAAGAATGTTAGATCACATTTTGTGATGATTCAAATTAATTCTTGAAATTTGAATAGTAATAACTGTTTTGAAATTGTAATCTGCCATTACCCAGTGCTGAAAAAAAACAGACATAAGTTCTTGCTAAAGTTTTTAATGAAATCAAGATGTTTTAGTATTTATCTCGAACTATATCAAAGTCCTTACTTTATTAATTGATTAATAATCAATTGATTAACAAATTAAATTCATTTTAGCAAGTAAACTAAATAAAACTAAACTTCGTTCCAAAAATATTTTTATAAACCGTGAGTGTATGGGGGGGGAGGAGAGACCTGTAATGGATTAATTTTAAAGATAAGTATAATGCTTTTGTTACTAAAAAGGTTTTGCTGGTGAATTTATAGAAAATATTTTTGAGGAAAAGTTACTTGATGTCTGTTCATTTATCCATTATAAGGTTGTTACTAATAAATATTTAATTTTCTTTAAATACTTTTGTACTGTTTCTCTAAATAAAGTTTTTTATACTATTTTTTATTTCAAAACTGAAAATTGAAAATGAAATTTTTTATCACTTCAATGCCTTAATGAATGAGCTATATTCTTATAATTATAAAGAAAAAAAAAAGTACTATGGTAACTTTATTCAAAATTTTTGGCAAATGTATTTAGTACATGCTTTATAGATAATTGAAATCATATTACACTTATAAATGATATACTTAACCTTTTATTGTTTTCTATAGCATCACATGTCTACAGTTTTTACCAAAAACTCATTTATTTTTCTCTGGAAGCAAAGATCATTTAGTTCGACAGTGGGATGCTGATAATTTTCAAAAAATTATCACTCTTAAAGTAAGTCAATTATGTTCTTCAAAAAATGTATTTAATGGTTTAAAAAACATTTTATTGTTTTAAAGTACCAATTATTTACTAAATCATCTCATATATTGACAGTGCTGGTGGGATATTTCTTATTGCCTTTGTATTTTACTTTTCAAAACTTCATGTATTTCATCATTATCTACTATATGTTCAGCTCTTATTCTTGTCTTTTAATTCTTTCTGTAATAGATTTTTTTTAATTCTTCCCAAATGATAATATTAAAATAATTATTCCTAGCAGCAAATCATCAAACTGTTCAACAAGTTATGCAAGTCTTCAAAAAATGATTGAAGAATTAATCTTGCATGGAGATACAGCAAGTAGAATTATAAATATACTAGTATTCACAATTCACCCTGTATCTGATTTGTTTCAAGTGTTTTATAACAATTTTGTGAGCTTTTAGACTGAAGGTCCATTTTAAGAATACAGTTTAGTTTTGGATTTTTAAAAAAAAACACCTTCATTTAAGAGTTTTTTTATTCCACATGTTGAATTCCACAAAAATTATATTGTATAATCTGATGATTTTTAATTATCAGCTTTATTCCTTCCTGCCTTTTGAACACTTATTTTTCAAAAATATAAGTACTTTATTATAATTTTATATATCCAGTAAAATCAATATAAATATTATTTCAACTGAATAAAATGACTGCATAAAAAGTGAAAATTAAGGTTTGTTTATATTCTGTTTTGGAAGTGGAAAGTCCTACATTTCAAATAAATTTATTATATCTGTCAATTTTTAAAAAATTGTAATATGTTTGTTGTTATTTCTATCAAATTATGTCATTTTTGGTGAGGGAAAAAAAGATGAATTGTTTTCTTGTCATCAATGTTAATTTTGTTTTATATTTTTCTCAGGGCCATCAAAATGAAATAACAGCAATGGCTGCAAGTCCAGATGGTACATTTATTATAACTGCATCTAAAGACAGGTCCATTAGAACATGGGAGAAAACTCTAGAGCCATTAGTATTGGAAGAAGAACAAGAAATTGTAAGTTGTATCCAAGCATGCAGTATATTTTTTTAAAATCATTTTATAAATCTTAGATTCATAAAAGCAGCAATTAAATTTTTTTCGAAATTAAAAGTGTTATTAAATACAAAGAACCTAAGATATAAGAACAATAATAAGATAAGACTTTTATTCTTTGAAATTTCACCAAAAACAATTGGTAATATAGTTTCCTATATCTGCCCTGGCTAGAAATAAATTCTATTCATTGTTTGTATGTGTGTGTTTTAATGCTACAGATTTTTTTTTATGTAACAATAACATTGTCATTTATTTTGCTGTTTCCAAAATCATTTGAATCATTTTCACTTGTAGGAGGCAGAAGAAAGAGAAAAAGAAACAGAAGATTTACCAACTGTAAGTTATTTATTTCATTTGTAAGGTTTATTTCTTTTATCCTTAACATCGTATTAACTTCCCTTTCAAAATTTCCCAAGAGACTCGTATTCGTTTAATTCCCGTGTGTTTAATATTTTGTTTTTGAATATCAATTTTTATATTGTTATACAAAACAAATTGGATTTAATGTGCAAAATTCTTTTACCTAATTTCTCTTTGTCACTGTATCATACATACATAAATTAATGAATGCAAATTTTGTACTGCTACGTTTTTAAATGTATTATCCTCTCTATACTTTTATCCAATAATGGAACATTGATAATATAGTCTGGTGGTATCTTAATTCTGGAATTGATAAGTTACTGGTTCAAGATGTAATATCATATAAGACTCGCATTGTTTAAATTAGCAGCATGTTAAAAAAAATTATTTCAAACTGATTTTTGATATAATTAATTCTGTGCCTTCTGTTATACACTAAAAATAATTAGTCCTTCTAAAAACATTTACTGAATTTTATTCATATTTAGATACCAGGAGAGGTGAATAAAGAAGTAGCCTTATCTGGAATGAAGACTCCTCAAACAATAAAAACTGTAAGCTTTATTCACTTGTTGGTTTTATTTCGTTTTTGAAATATCTAGATTTTTTTAAATTTAATTATGATGCTAATTTCAAATTTTGTTTTTAATTTCTTCAAAAATTATTTAAAGATTTTATTCTTTCTGGTAATTTTTACTCTGATTACTTTTCATTTTAAATGAATTTTAAGATTCCTAAAATAAATTTGTTCCATAGTTTTTTTTTTATTTTTATAAAAAAAATGATTTAGACAATGTAATGTTAAACAATTTAAGTCAAATTTGATCAACAGTAGTTCAGAAATTATTATTATTATTATTTTCTTTCTATGGTGACTGGTATGTGTCTGTGATGCAAATCTGATATAATATATCAATCATAATATAGCTTCCATGTCATTTTAATGTTTGAGAATCATTAATTCTTTATTAATAGTTACTTATTGCACTCGTAAATATTTTTAATTATTCAATGAAACCACTTTTTTAATGTAACAAAGCTTTACTGCATTTTCTACTCTTTGAAATTCAGGTGGATCAGTTGATAGAAGCATTGGAATTATATAAAGCTGAAACTCGACAATTGGAAGAATACAATTTACTTTGTGAGAAATCTGATAAAAAGGTATAATTTTTACTTTAGAAGTCTGTAAAATTACATTATTCACTAAGCATTTGTGATGTACTTACTCTACTCTTTCTCTTAACAGCCAGCTCCTCCTCCATTACATCCATTGTTTACTGCATACAATGTTAGCTGCCCTATTGAATACATGAGAAAAGCAGTTCTCAAAATAAAGTCAAGGTAATTTTTACAATTTGAATTTATTTTTTATATCTAAATGTTGCTGTATTGTCCTTTATATTTTTTTAAAATGTTTTTGTAAATCTCTTAATCAATTGAAAATTTCATTGACAAAGGAGTAGATACTTAAAATTTTGAAATCTATTAATTTTTAGTTTCAGAAAGAAACAATTACTTATATTTTGTTAATTAAAATGTTAAGTATGCTGAAGCCAATGACAGCTAACTTTTTATATACATTTTATAAGACAGAAAAGTAAATTTTTACCTGCATAGAATAAATAATAATGCATTGCCATTTTAAATAAAATAAAAGTATTTCTGATTTTGAACTACTACCTTGTCTTCAAAATCTGATATTCTTTGTTTGGAGATGAAGTTTGTATTTTTACTTGTATAGTTTTGAATTGTGTGTGTAATATTTAATGGCTATTATTTAACCTCCTTTCATAATTAACTGTTTAGATTTATTGAGAACATATTGGAAATGTGATATAAAAAATATGAAATTCTATAGTATCATTAATATTAAAAAAATATTATTCTCAATTTATTATTATTATTATTCTTTTTTTACCTCTCTTCTCTTTTCTTGTTTGTTCTGTGAATGCTCTATACTTTAAAATTTACTTCCAATATCATTATTATATGTTGCACTTAGTGTTGTTTTAATTTATCCATCCAATCTTTAAGTGCCATCCAAGCTTTTCTGTTCGAGTTTCCAAATAGCAATTACATTTGGAATGTTATTTAACACCATATAAAACTTGTCATTTAAGAACTGTAACCATTATACTTCTTTAAAAATATATGTACATTTTTATTTTATAGTGAGTTAGAAGGAACTCTTCTCCATCTACCATTCAATTTCGTATTAGATTTTTTAAAAATAATTGCTGAATTTGCTGACCACGGGTGGGAAACAGAATTTTGTGAAAAATGTACAACATTTTTAATTAGGTAAGTAAAAATAAAATTCTTAATTCAGTATCATAAGATGAAATATCTGATATTAAATTAATAATTTTTTTTATATGACATCTGTAATAAAAAGGATATTTTATGCAAATAAAATGTTTTTCTATTTGTCTATGAATATACCAAAGTTGAAAGTTCCATAAATTCAATGCATGTCAGTAGCTTTAATTAATTCTTGAGGTATGTAAGCAGCAATGCTAATTTACAGACATTTATTAATCATATTTTAAGAGTGTAAAAAATTGGAGGATTTATAATTTGGATGCCTGAAGTTTTTTTTAATATGCATTTATATTTTATGACTTCAAACCTATATTTTTAAGATTAATATAATTATAGTTATAATTAAATAAAATTACTATTCATTGACAAAGAAATTTAGAAAAATTGGAATAGATAGAAAGTTAAAAAAAGTAACTAGAAAATTGTTGAAAGAGAAAATAAGTCAGTCCCTTCTGCCCCCCCCCCAAAAAAAAACATTTCATTTTGAAGATGGTATCAAATTTTTTTTAAGTATTAAATATTTGATGCAGTTAAAAAGTATCTAAAAGATCACCAGTTCAATTTCCTATTAGTGAGAAAAAATTATATCAAAAATATCTGCATTAATTTCATTATATTTTAAAGCAGAAAAATTCGCAGAATTTATATTTTACTTTTTACCAAAAAAATTTTATATATTTGGTTTTAAAAAAATTCTTTTTTTTTTATCAGCTAAAGTGATTTTTTTTAACAATGTGTAAAATATTAACCCTTTAATTGCCATAAGTATTTATGTGGATATATAATATGCAAATGGCATATATATGTAATAAATAAAACTGAACTCTTTTTTTTTAATTCAAAAAAATTAACCTATTTAAAGAGAACTCATCACATGCTCATTTTCCAGAACTTATATAATATATATAACCCTTAAAGTACCTAATAATTAAAAAATTAATAACATAAAAGCTTGATTTTCTGTGTACAGACATGACACAGACTTGGAATTAATGAATCGTGTCAAATATTAACAATAAAATATAATTAATTAATTGAACAATAAAATTATTAAAAAAAGTGCTTGAGATATTATATAAAAAGAAAATTCATCAATCTGAAAAATAATAGTGTACAATCCTAGACACTGAAATCCATGTTTTCATGGAAATATTTCATGTCTGTGTATAATTTTTCACTAATATATAACTAAGCTCACTGCCTTGGTATGCATCAACTTTATCTAGAACAGGGGTTTGCCTAGTGCACACCCATGCTTTAGAGTAAGGATCGGTGAAATATGATTATAAGAATGGAAAATAAAACTGAAGTGTAAGATTCGATATTAGTTCTAAGATTTATTAGTAGTTGTGAGGATAATAAACAAATGTTGCATGATATTTTATTTGTTCAAAATCTCTTATATTGCATAACCTTTTAAAATTTCAAAATAATCCATGGAAGGGAAAACTACTAGCTGGATAATCAAAATCCTTTTTTCATTTTTATATAGAATCCATTTTGGGCAAATTTCCACAACCCGTAACTTCCGTCCAGTAATGGAAAAACTACAAAAAAAGCTGTTTCAACAAATGTATAGTATTGAAGTGAGTATCACTTTATAAATTACTTGTAATTTTGATAGTAAAAAAAAAATTTTTTTTTGAAAGTACAACAGTATATATTGTCTTACTTGTTTAATTTTTTTTTATTAATTAAGCATTTTAAATTTTCTTTCTATAACATTATAATAAAATTAAATTGATGTTAATAACTTTTTCTTTAGAAAAAATACATAAAAATGTATTATACATTAGAAAATAATTTTTTAATATACACAATATGGAGTCTTTTCTACTCTATTTTTATTAAACTTCATACATTAAACAATATTATATCTTTTTATTCCAATTCTGCTTTAAGCTTTTACTAATAAAGTGTTTAGAGAATGTATAGTTGTTCATGAGCTATAATTTAAAAACAGAGAAACCTATATGCTTTGATACCAAGTTTTTAAGGTTGTCTAAAGACTGCAGAGAATTTACAAAAAATATTTATTATTAAACAACAGGAAAAAATGTATCAATGAGAATCACATTGAAAACTCAGTAGTTTACATACTCGTTTATAAATGTTTCACAAATGTTATATCTTGTAGAACCTGTGTGCTGGATTTCTAGTATTCATAAAGAAGCTTTAAAGGTGTACATCAGAATAAAATTGCATGTAATTTTATATTACTTAAAATTAGTTTTATCATAATTTTGATCCTGAGCAGTTTCAAAATATTCACTTTTTTCATAAAATCATAAATAATAATTGAAATGTACTGTCGTACATAAAAATGTATTTTAAAGTAATATCTTTTTACTTGATTACAGAAAAGTTATATGTAATGCCATTCATTTTATTTATTTATTTCAAATATACTTTTAGGAAGACTTAGGCTTTGCAAAAGTGGTAACTAGTCTCCATCAGCGCTCACTTGAAGCTCGAGAAGAAGTGTCCATGTTTAGTGAGTTGATAAAGAAACGAAAGAACAGGAAAAGAATAGAGAGGCCTGTTGTAGCATTTGGTTGAGATATTTTAAATGTAAATTATATTGTAAATATTTTAATAAATAATGTTACTTTTTTAAGCCTATGAAAAATCATTTATACTACACATACTTTTGGTGATGATGGGTCACCATAAAATTTATATGGATTTTTTAAAAAATTATTTTATTGCAAATATTTTTATTAATTTAGGAGAATGGTAACAATCATAATTTAGAAAAACTGCCTATCAATCTGCATTGTTAGCTGCCAATTAGTTCTTTTACAAAACTTTCAATCTGGTCTTCATCTTTTAAGCCAGTAAAACTTTTCTGTGGCTGTCCATTTCGATAGCCAAGGACATGAGGCACTGCCTGTACCTGTGGATCAAAATATCAAATATAAACTGCAATATAATTTTCAAGAAAGAAAGAAATCATAAATATAAATAAATACTTAGTGAAATTGTTCCAAAAATTTTATTTTAAAAATGTATTTACATTTCCCTTCAGTTTCTTTATTCAACAGTAATGTTAAGCAATTATTTCTAGGAAAATACGTGACAATAGCCATAAATAAAATGTTTCATTGTAATCCATATTTACTTTTATGAATATAACTACAAATATGTCAACATTTCAAAAAGCTAACAATAATACATATTTTGTAATTAATATATTGTTTCATTGAATGACTTAACTGCTTATATTTTTCCTTCATTAATAATATATTTACAAATCTGAATAAGCAAATTTTACTTATAATGCTACTACTAATAAGCAAAATATTACACTTTAAAATAAAAACAAATAATTCTGTTAAGTGCATTATTTATGAAATATTTTTTAAAAAATAAACACAAAAGCAAGAATTCCATTTAAAATAACTGATTATAAATCTCCAAAAGAAAATATAAATAAAATGTACTATAATAAGTGAGGTTCCATCTGAAATTATAAACAAATCATCACCTAACGAAAAATGTAATACCTGATTTATGTATCATAGTTATAAAAACAGATGTGTAAAATTATATAACTATTGCTTTAAGTATAATGATTGCCTGTGTTTAAATCTAAATTGTGATTAGATATTATATTTAAATATAATAAAATCAATCATATTCAGAATTCATTAATTGGACATATTGATATAGTATGTAGCCCTCCATAATTCTCTTTTGAATTGTCACTAATTATGGCATATTTAGAAATGATTTGCAAAAATTATAAATTTATCTCATTCCAATATTTTGCTTTTCAAGTTCCCATTATAATTAAATAATTTTTAGGCTTTTTTTTTCTTTCCTTTCACTATTTTGGATAGAAAAATTAATAAATTAACTTACATCATGATTCATAGCAATTTCTGAATTTTCATCGATATCTACTTTTGCCAAATGCACTTTCTCAGCATATTTACTAACAACAATTTCAAGTCTTGGTTCAAGCATTTTGCAAGGTCCACACCAGCTAAAATAAAAATTTTCAAATTTATGACAAAATGACAGTATACAAAAGAATATTTTAAAAAACTTTCATAATCTTATATTTTAGGAGCCTACAGAACTGTAACTCAACTTTTTCTTTTAAAAAAATTTATATATATATATATAAAGGCTACCTGCTTCTCTATAATATAGTATAATCTTACATAAATTTGCATGTTGTCCAAATTTTAAAATAAAAATTTACCTGGTGTAATTTTGAAACAAAGAGTAATATTATCTGGTAATCTCATCAAACTAAAAGACATTTTCATGCTTAAAACATTGAAATTTTTTAAACTTGTTTAATTTATGTTAATATAAACTATCAACTTATACATCTGAGCATTAATCAGAATTAAAACAATATTATATAATACACAAAATCCACTTTATGGTCTGAAACATCCTTTTTAATTAAAATAAAGGTATCAATAATAATAAACAAGCATAAAATCTTGTAGCTTTTTAAAATGTCATACTATATCAAATGATTTTTAAAAACAATTGAAAACTTACTTATTCTATAAATTATTAAGCATTGTAAGAGGCAATTCAGAAGCAAATAAAATTGTTTAAAATACTTATATTTTTATCCAATAAGAATAGCAGTATTAAAGATAATTTTATATTAAAAAAATGGTTTTTAATTAATAATCATATAATCAGTGCAATGAGTAAATTTTGAAAAAAAAATTAATGTGTAGAATTTTTACTATAATAAACTAATTGTGATTTTTCACTTTTTATATATACAGGGGTGCATATTGAGAAATTGCTACAAAAATTAAGCACTGTAGCCAAAAAAAAAAGTACCTATTTGCATTTATGCATATGTAAACTTGTATATTTTCTAAGCATATAATTTTTTCTGTTTTATAATAATGCATTGTTTTTATTGAAAAATGTTTAACTAATTTTAAATGGTAATTTTAAATTTAAATGCATTATTTATTTCTTCAACATTGCAGAAGCACAATGTCTTCTGTTGTAAAACAATAAGTTTTGGTTGTACAAAAATAAGATATACATATTTATATATCACTAGCTGATACCTGACGTTTGCTGCCGCAAAAGAAATAATTTTGGAAATATCATTTGAAATAACTATCTTGTTTAATGGGAATGATATTTATTTTCTTGTTGACAATGAATAACATTCATTGAAATTGAATGATGTATAAATAATATTTATTCTATTTCTTGACTTTATTATTCACTTTAGGATAGACAATGTATATATTGGAGGATAGGCAGTGCATAAAATACTAACAAACAAAAATTCATTTTTATATATTAGATATGATAACTGTACTATGCCTATAACCTTTGCACAAGTGCAAATAATAAGTTAACCAAGTTTCATTATAATTAGTTGAATGGTACAGCAGCGCATAAAATACAAAAATCATTTTTATATATTAGATTACCAAAAAAAATGCCAACTTTTAAAAGTTTAACAGTAAAACTCTCATGTCTTTTTTAACATTTTTTTAAAATTAACAAATTATCAGTTGATTTAGATGGATACATCATTTCCAAAAATGTTAACATTAATATAGAAGCATAGCATAGTGTAAAATTTTTTACTTGATTTATATATATGTAGCAACACATACAATTCGACATGGCTGGAATGGAAAATATAAAGCAGCACTCGCCTCCAGCACCAACTCGCCATATTTTAGCACATTTTATTTGTGGCTTTATAAAGCTAATAGCTTAAACTTTCTAGGATGGCTGCCATCATAAGATTGGAAAAAGTGGTAAAATTTGACAAGAGAAAATGAAATGTTCTAATTAAGTTTTTTAGATCAATTTTTATACAAAAATGGTCAAGCTATAAAAAATTATCTTATCGCTTTTTATTTCAGAAGTTTAGTAAAAAGTTTTTTTTTAACATTTCACATCATTTCAAAAATTTAATAAAAAACTGCATTTTAAGCTATATGGGAAAAAAAAAATTTAGATGTAATTTTTTTTAAATTTTGATAATATATATTTAGAAATAAATGAAAATTATTTCACAATTCCTACTCTTCATAAATAACAGAAACAAATTTACAAAGTTAAAAATGATGCCACCTTTACATTGAGAAATAAAATGAGAATAAAGTGCTAGTAGATACATTTTTAAAAAAGTATTTTTTGAAGCCAGTAGTTTGTTATTTTCTTTCTTGATATGTCCAGTAAGTAAACCTTTACAACCATGCTTTCAATTTATTATATACAAAGTATGAAGTAACAAAATTTAAAGTTTTCTTTGTACTTCTTCAAAAAATTAAGAACTTTTTTTCAATCAAGCACTTTTAAGGTGCCTAAAAATGGTTTTCAAATCCAAGCACTTTTCATGAAACTAAGACACCCTGATATAAATTGATACAAATGTCAAATAAACTGCTTGTTTCAAATTCATATTGCTATATTTGCTAATCAATTAAATTGGAGAAACTACCATTAATATAATTCTATGCTGCTTTCTTGGAAGTGCATGATTCACAGAAATGTAAATGTAGACAAATTTCTTTTGAGAAGTTTGCTAGAGGTATTTCTGTTATTTATTAAAAGCTTACATTGCTTTATTATTATTCTCATTTATTAAGCAAGGAATTTCTTTAAAACATTTATTTCATTTAATTAATATAATTCATTGACATATGATGTCAATAATTTTGAACTCCTATTGATGTCAGTTCAATAACAATTATTTTCTTGAATTCTGGAGCTTATTGACACTACAGTTCAAAAGATAATGAAGACATGCTTCAAGTCACAATTTCCAAATTGCCAGGCCAATTTCCTCCTCAGATATTATGAGTTAAAAAATAGGTAAAGTACTAGGTCTCAAGTAAATATTATGTAGGTACTTGCATTAACTGGTTGCGAATGATTAATTGCTAAAAAATTGAAAAAATTATCAATTATTAAGCATACTGGAACCAGTGAAGACTAACATATATAATGTTAGTCTATTGATTATGTTTGTCAACGGCATGTAATTAAACTTAAACCCCACCAATGACTATAATAAGTATAAAAATACCAGTACATGTTACCTGAAATATTTAAAATAGGCATAGGGTGTAGTTTTTTTTATTACTATTATTATTTATTTATTTTAAATGATATTCTACCTTCTTACTAACAATGAAAACAGTAACCTAGCAACTCATGCTAGTAAGTATGCTGAAAGTAACGAATTTTCAATTTAAAACGACATGAATAAACAAAGATAATCTGTTAACTTATGTATAAAATTTTAAAAAAATGATTTAACTAATTACAAGAATTTAGAAGCACTATAGTAAAGAAATAAATTTAACAATAAAAAGTGCTATTAACTGAATAAGCAAGCATAATGCCATTTATCATCCAGATACAATTTTATCATTAAATAATAACCTAAATTGCATGCTAATTAAATTCTCGTAAAAAATTCATAACACAAAGTATAATTGCATTAATTACTGTATTTGATTGATAACAACTAAATAGCTTTATAATTTATATGTAGTATAATAAATTAATACAAGATCTGAAATATTAAATTACTAAAGAAAATGTAAAAATGTAATTTTTTTCAACTATAAAAATATTTTAAATTAGAGATTTCCATCCTTTGGGCAGGTAGGATGGGTTCAAGATTTCAGTAATATTTTTTTTTAACTTAACAGCTTTGATATACAGTCATTTTCGCCAAAAAAAATAGTTAATAGCCAAATTTTAGCGAAATAGCCACATGTGGCGAGAATGGCAGCAATAGCGTTTCCAATCATTCCAAACAAAGTGCCACCAAAAAATTGCTAACCTGGCAAGGTGCCAAATGGCTGTATATCAAAGCTTAGCCCCTATAGTCCATTTCACCCTAACTTGGCAGTACTGTAAAAAGCAGAAAACGTGACACTCTGTATTGGGAAAGAGTTCCCCATCAATTTTGACTTTAAAATAGCTAAAATGTGCAGAAATTTATCAAATAATATCATAAATTACAGAAATCCTTTTTTTATCAGTATGCATTTAAAATTATTCTCAAGTTAGAAGTGCTTATCTGTTATGTATTTTGTAAATAAAGCAAACGAAATGATTGACATAATGAATTCTACTTTGGCTAGAACCGGTCTTCAAGGTCAAATATTTGGCGCGTTTTTCTTGTACGTTTCCGCCAACTTTACTTCATTCAGTTCGCATTCACAACCATTATTATCATAACTCGTACTTTTTTATCTGCTGATATTTTTGATACTGTTAATTACATTAGTAGATATTAGTTTTGATTGTTGAATATGTATTCAATTCGTCATTTCTATTCACTGCTAAAATGTCTGAAAAAGTGTTATAAACAACTGCGCTGTGCACACATTCAAGACGAATGAAACCAACAAAAAGTGCAGCATGCATAAACATGTTAAATGTTTATTCTCAACTCCGAGAAAAAAACCCTCAAGATTCTATCCCTCAAGAAAACCCTCAAGAAAATTTCACACCTTACAAACAGGCATCCAGTCCTTTAAGTACTCATGGAAAGAAATGACCAGGCTCAGAAGGTAAACATTCAAGTCTTGTAAAATATGATGATTTTACATTATCCTGTATTTGACGAAAAATCCATAAATTTTTTTCAGAGAAATGAGATCCCAACATTAGATAAAGTCTTTAAAGATGTGAACGATGATATACATATCTTTTCGAAAAACATTAGCTGAGCTATGCTTTACAGAAAATTGAAAGATTTTGGGATTTTTTTTTTGAAAAATGATGAAACGAAATGAAATAACCTTAATGATTTATTAAAATAATGTATCAATAATATTGAACAAAATAATGAAAAAAAATTATTCTCTGATTTAACTCTTTCTAGGGCCATGGGAAGTAAGCTTCCCACCAAATTTATCAATCTTTGTATGAAATTATGTAGTTTGGCATAAGTTCTGACACATTTTTTTTTAGTAAAACAGAAACTAACATACTTCAGTTCTTTTTTCTCACACAAAATGATGTGTCTTGATTTCTTACTTAATTATTAATCAACAAAATTAATTAATCAATCAAATTAAATTTATCTAATAAGCTAAATAAATTCTTTTTCTTATTTTAATTTCAGGCCTAAAAATATTTTAAAATAATACGACTAGAAAAAAATGGCCCTTTAAAGGGTTAAACTGATAACAAAGTTAATAAATATTTGCTATTTGGCGAAAAATTTCCCAGATAAAGTTTCACTAGCGATCTGCATTTCTAGTAACTTTGCAGTTTAAAGTAACCCAGTTCCCCTGCCAACGACTGTGATTCGGCATGCCTAGAATGTACTCTACCTGCCAAGTTAAGGTGAAACAGAGTATAAAAGAAAAATGAATAATTTTTTTAACATATTTCATTATATTAAAATCATAATATTATAAAATCGAACCTTGCTTTAAAATCAACAACAACAGGTAGATCACTCTTTAAAACCATATTTTCAAAATCTTTTTCATCTTGTATTTTAAAAATCTTTTGCCGAACACTTGATGTACTCAAGGGTTTCGAACATATACGTGAAACAACAGCGCTTTTTCTAAATAAGTTTCTTGAAAAGCAAATACTGATACTAGACATTTTGAAAAATAGTATATATATCAAAAATAATTTCAAATTCACTTGAAAATCGAGCGATAAAAACCTCAATAAAAATAAACAGACGGAAAGTTTATTTGTATGACAGTTAACAGTTAAAAAAATAAACAATATAAAGCAGGTTTTTTTTAAAAATTTGTTATAGTTGTTGTTGACCTGATCGGCACTAGAGATGCATAATCCACGATTTTTTGAATAAAAAATAATTTTGCTATTGTTATTTTTAAATATTTTTCCAAATATCTGTTATTTCAATCATATTATTATTTAAAAATTATTAATTTAATTAAATTTATTTAATTATTAATTAAAAATTTATTAATTGAAATTATTTTTTAATTTAAGTAACGTGTGAGTGAATTAATTTATCTATTTCAGCTTACTTCTTAAATTTGATTTTATTTCAAAACTATTGAGGCGATAAGAGATGGGTGAGGATAGAACCTGAGACCTTTTGGTTAGCAGTCCAGTAACTTAACAATTTTACCAAAACGATCGTCCGGGTAGAATAGTTGTTAACTGGCTTATATGCTATTCACCACAGTACTCTCCCTCCAGTGAGTCGGAGGTGAGACGAACGATTTGGATGTTGAGTGGTGATGAAATATTAGCTGTTGTCTTAATGGGCCGGTACGGCCGGTATCCAGTTGAATAGGGCCAAGCGTTATGGCGAGCGTGTGTGGGTGCTAATGCGCCAAGTGTGTCTGGCGACTTTGGGTTGCTGCGTCAAGTGAGTCTGACGACTTTGTGTTTGCTGCGTCAAGTGAGTCTGATGACTTTGGTTGCGGGTAGATGGCGCCACAACAGCTGTACGAAGGTTGAAGGTTCATCGTCCGAGGTCACCAATGAGGCGATAAGCGATGCGTGAGGATAGAACCACCTCGGACCTTTTGGTTAGCAGTCCAGTAACTTAACAATTTTACCAAAACTATCGTCCGGTTTGAAGAGTTGTTAACTGGCTTATATGCTATTCACCACACTATTTATTTAATTTCTTTATTGGAGTAAACTATCTTCACACTTTCTTTATTGGAGTAAACTATTTTCACACGGAGCGGCGACTTCACACTTTCTTTATTGGAGTAAACTATTTTCACACGGAGCGGCGACTTCACACTTTCCAGGAAAGTCACCGCTCCGATAAATTTCCGTGATGTGCAATTCAATGATACGATAATTCCAATAACCGGTCCGTTCACTTTTCAATCCATTCACAGATTTCTCCTTTTCTGTTTTGTTCGAGAGCTTCCATTGGACAGATCGCATCGATTATTACTTTCCAGTGAAGTCACCACTCCGGTAAATTTCAGTGATATAGTATCAATTGTTACTTTCTATCGTGATCCAAAACCTGTAATCGAAATATCACCAGTAAGATCATATCAAGGATTTGAATCACACCCCTCTTTGAAAAGTATTGATCACTGGTATTTGTGGCTTTATGATATTAGTTACGTAATAACAGCTCGTAAAATATTCGTCATCCCTAATCGGCACATTAGTTCTTGAAGACATGCTAAAATTCTTTTTGCAATTTTTATATTAGAATATATTGAAAATTAGGTATTTCTTTCAATTTTGTAGCTTTGAAAATCAACCTAAAACAGTAGTCTATTTTTTCAAAATAGTTACTATGATGGGCGCTTTAGTTATTGTATAAAAACGAACTTCATATAAATGTAACTTAACTAATTTCAAGCAAATTTTAGCATCCCTATTTTTTGCTAGAAAGTTGTAACAAAAAAAGTATAAACAGAGTATCATCTGCATAAATTTCCAAGGCAAAAAGATGAAACTTTTGAGGGGGTAGAAAAAGGCTTCATGGACTCTCAATTTGGTCTAGACATTCGTAGCTAAAATCAACAGAAGCTGTGTAGAGAAGCAACTGCAGAATCAAGATTCAAATCTAGCTTTATTTATTTATTTTTTCCCCTTCAAGAACTATATCCAAGGATCACAAATCTTAAGCAATAAAAAAGGATGTACAATTTTTTTCCTTTTTTTTACTTTGACTAAAAAATTGTTTTCAATTTGGCTAAAAAACGATGTTGAGTCTATAAAGGTGTTTTTTTTTGTAGGAAGCGTATTAATTCGTAATTTATTTGAGAGAACATAAATTTTCTTCAGCACGTTATGTCTCTTCCTTGTAGAAACCAGCAGAGCTGTATTATCAAATAGACAAAGAGAACAGAAGCCTAGTGTTCCAACCAGGTTAGGAAGCCCTGAGAAAAAAAATGCTAGTGGTGTGAAGACATTTTTATCTTGCCAGCATCCTGACCTAAGGGCAGCGCGTCTTCCTCATGAGGTTGGCGTCCCGGGTTCGAGTCCTGGTTTGGGCAGGGTTGCTCTATCTGTGAAGTGTGTGTGAGGTTGTGCAAGCGAATGTGTGAGTGTCATCTTCACATGAGCTAAAGGCGAACTTTTGCCTTCCTTTCCCTCAGAAGCTACTGCATCCCTCTTTCACCGATCTCTTTGTTACATCTGCTTTCGTTTCAGAAGTGTTTCGATATATCAGGACCTTTAAATCTACCCGATTTCTTCTTTAATTTGGGTGAATTACAAAAGATGATAAAATCCATTAACAAATACAGTCACTTGCATTTTAAAATATTTATTTGATTTAGACGCAATATATTTTTATCAATTCACACTCAAAACACGGCTATGTACAATGCTTATATGCAATCAGTTACGAAACATATTTTATATTGATGGAAACAAGAGCACGCAGCCTCGTGAACAGTCCGTTCACTTCAGTTCGTTTTTAGACGTGGATGGTCTTCTTCACATCCTCTCCACTTTTTGAGTGATTACTGCAACTCAAAAACATACATAGTTTGGTTGAATAAATCAAGCTTATTAGGAGATTTGATACATCTGCCAGATCGTGTAAATTTACATTCGATAGCTTCAGGGATGGAGGTAGTGTGAGAAAAATCGCCCTTACATATAGTTTCATTTTGAATACTTTCATTATCACTCTTAGTGAGAGAATCTATTTCATTAATGTTTAATTCTAGAGGAAAAATTCGCTGCACAGGCCTCAGAGAAACTCCAGACTGTGTTTTTACTTTAACGGTATGAATTTTTCCGTCGCGACCTGGCAGCACATATACCTCTATCGTCAAAGGCCAATTCAATTGTTTTTTACTGTCGTCTCTTATCAATACAACTTCACTAGTCTTGGGTTTATGAATGTCTTTTTTCTTATTTTGTTTTTGAATTAATAAACTCAAATATTCATTTCGGAAACGAAGTCGTAAAACTTTCAGCAGCTTAGTTCTATATCTTATCCTTTTTCTTAAACGTTGGGTCTTTACCATGTCTATGTCATTAGTACTAAAATTTCGATTCTCAATTTAAAACACAGAAGGAGTTAAAGGAATAAGATCATCTGAATTTTCAGAGATATAAGTTACAGGACGCGAATTTATAACAGATTCGCAGTCACATAACACAGTCCTGGGTTCTTCAAAAGACAAGATCGATTTTCCGAGAAAACATCTTAACAGTTCTTTGAGAACCCAAATCAGCCGTTCCCAAAAGCCTCCCCACCAGAAAGCTGTGGGAGGATTAAATTTCCATAAAATTCTACGAATGCTTGCTCCCCTAGTGATTTTTTCCCAATCCAGTTCAGATAGTTCATTATTTGCACCTCTGAAATTAGTGCCATTATCTGAGTAGACGCTTCTTGGTCTACCCCTTCTAGCTATAAATCGACGGAATGCCGTTGAAAAAGAATCGGTACTTAGAGAAGCCACAAGTTCCAGATGAACAGCTCGGTATACAGCGCAAGTGAACAATACAATCCAAATCTTCTAACTGCTCCTCAAGAAAAGTGGTCCCGCTAAGTCGGCTCCCGTCACTTCAAAGGCCACTGTGTCGGTAACTCGATCTCCAGGCAACGGACAAGACTCAGTAGACAAAGGTTTTGCTTTATAATGTTTACATTTCAAACAACCATTAAGTACATTTCTAAAAGTTTTACGTGATTTTACAATCCAAAATTTTTCTCTTAAAATAGGCAGCATAATCTGAGTTCCAGCACGACAATTTTTTCTGTGAACAGATTCAATCAAACATTTAGTAAATATACAATCACTTGGCAAAAGAATTGGACTCAAAAAGTTTTGTACATCTTTACGTTCAGTTATACGTGTCTTAACTCTTAAAATACCAACATCATCTTTAAAAATGTCATTTGACGATATCCAACTTTTATCAGCAAAATATTGGTTTTGGATTAAACGTATCAATACATTTCCTGCGTTTTCGATTTCTGACAAAGAAAATTTTGAAGATTTAGAAACACAATTTTTCTTACAGGTATTTATGAAACGTAAAGTCCATGCAACCACATTTATAATTTTATCATAATCAGAAAACCTAGATATATACCAGGGGGTTGTCTCTTCCGACAAATTTAAACTGCTTAATTTGGTTTTTCTTCTTTCTGTCTCTATCTCGTTAATGTCATAGCAAATATTATCTAATGGCCAGCATTCCGAGGGCATTAAGAGCCATTTGGGGCCATTCCACCATTCAGACTTCAGCATATATTTAATAGTGCAACCTCTTGATAATAAATCAACCGGATTAATATTTCCTGTCAAGTTCGAAGAATATAATTTCCATGGTAATTCCACCTCGTACCTGCCATCGGGAAGAACAGTTAATTTTTCATGGAACTATTTTAACTGCTCGTTAAATAATTTCCTTTTTGAAACATTTTCAGTGGGGTCACGAATACCTAAAGAATCAATTCCCCACTATTATTTTAAGGAAATATCATTAACATACAAAGACAGAACTGTTTGCACAGAAGAATCTACAACTATTTAATCATCACTGGAAACGAGTCCAGTTTCTTTGCCAACAACAGTCCATCCTAATTTTGTGTGAATTGCAGGTAAGCCAAAATTTAACTGAACACACTTTCCCGTTAATAATTTCCGAATTAGATCTGCTCCTAATAAAAGGTCAATTTCATCTTCGTTACAAAAAGCATCAGATAATTAGATCTTATTTAATCTTAAATTCTCTAATATATGCTGATTTTCTATTTTAGGAACAAAACCACAAAGTTACGTTCAGAAAAAACTTCACTGCACAATTTGAATGAGCCATTTAAATCCTAATTTCTATCGCATATATACCATGCCCTAATGGAGAAGTTTCTTTCCCTCCGAATAGGCCATGAATTACCTTTTCACGTCTGAGAGGTTTTAGTTTCAAGTACTTAAAAACTCTATCACTAACGTATGAACGGGAAGACGCACTGTCTAAGAGTCCCCGAAATCGAATTTTATTTCCCTTACCTACAATTTCTACACAGATAGTCTGCAAATATACTTTATCATTATAATTATTATTCGACAGATTATTTGCAACATCATTACTTTCATTAGTTTTAAATGAATGAACTTCTTTTTTATCAGAACACATTAAAGTTACATGCTTCTTATGATAAAAGTAAATTTTAGTGTGCACCCAGCTGCGCCAGCAATGCCAAGTCGCCAATAAAGATGGTGGACAAAATAAACAAATACTTCGATGGAACAGTTACGGTTACCATTTCCCGTCATATAATTAGGACTTTTTACTGATAAGTATTGTTTTTTTTTTTTTTTTTTTTCATACTGCCCGGTGCCTTCGGCATCTGTAGAAGGCACCAGACAGAATTTTTTAACTTAAAAAAAAAAAACATCCTACGGCTTCGCTAGCAGCGGGAGAGGGAACCTAGTAGCTTCGCTAGCACATTGAACATAAAGACTGTGTGGATAACAGAAACAGTACATAACCAAAAGATAAGAAAGAACGGAGAAAGAAGCAATCGGAACATTCTCCATACAAAATTTCAAACAAACATCCTTTTTCCCAACTTCATCAACTCGTAAAAAATATATATTCCACTCACCCTTCATCCATTCTGCCGGGGTTCGATATCAAACCATTCTCAATACAAAATTTCAAACAAGCATCGTTTCCTAACTTCATCAACTCGTAAAAAAAATATATCTATATGCATATTTAACTCAACCTTCATCCATTCTACAGGTTCAAAATACTCCCGACATAACAAATTATGAAGAGAACCAACCGTTAGAACACCAAAAGAATTGAATTGCGAAGAATTCCATTGCAGCTGTCTTTTAAATTGAGAATGCAGACGATTTTTTAAAGCGCATACTGACAATTAAAAATTGCAAAAGAATAAATATTTTCTGTTCGTATTCACATTAAAAAATAGAAAAGAAAATAACTATTAATTATAAGCTTAACTTACTTTATTTAATAAATTGTAATTATAATAAAGAACAAAATTAAAATCTTTAATCGTTATTTTTTCAATATTTTTAATTTAACATTTTTCATAATATAGTTGTAGTTTATGAACAGCTCAACCATTGCAAAAAGTAGTAAACAAAACAGCATTAGGGTTGCTAGAAAAGCATTCCGATATTGGCGACAAACTCGGGTGCACACTAATCTTCACTTAATCCTTGCTTATTACATTTTAAACATTTCAGTTTAACTCTGCATTTTCTACTAATATGGCCGTAATCCAAACATTCAAAACAAATTCCCTTTTTAAACAATATTTGCTTCTTTTCATCATAAGACATTTTTTGAGCCAAAAGACAATCGGAACTTAAATGAGATTTCTCACAAAATACGCAATTTGGCTTACCTTTGGATATCCCGTTATGAGAAGCATTTGTACTTACTAACATGGCTGTCGTTGCTACATCCGAGACATCAGCAACTATAATTTTATTATTATTTCGTTTAACTGCTCCATTATTTTTACCAAACCCCTCTCGAGCTAAACTTATCATCTTATTTATGTTATTTAGAATTAATGTAACAAAGACATCTGTGAGCGAAAGAACTTAGAATACAGTTATTCGTAATGTCTTATGAATATAAACTGTCATGTATAAAAATTTCATACATTGTTTGTTTTTTTTATTTTTTAAAAAAATTGCAGTGAATTTAATAGGTTTTCCCAGGTAAGGGTTTAGAACAGAAGATAAATATCCCGTTCAGATGCTATATCGAAACTCCTCCGATATTAACCACATATGGCCAAAGAATGGTCAATTGAATATGGCGTGAACTATCTGGAACCCCCTATCAGAATTTCTACATCGCACAGCACTGTGGTTTTGGTATAATAACATATATGCATACATGGGCGGAAGAGCTGTAATTTGTAGAAATTGTAGAAACAATTTCCCATAGGGCCTGACAACTTTCATCTAGAATATAAACTAATTTTAATAATAATAATAATAAACATTTTTTAAATATATTTATTAGTGAATTAAAAAATATAATTTATTTTATTTGCTTTGTATTTTCAATCATTAATTATTTTTATATACATTTTGGAATCTTCAAATGAATCCTCACCCGGCCAAATTCTTTACTAAATGTTACTTTTCTTGTGGAATTAAAATTAGAGAACCAAATAGATCAATTCTAAAATAAATCCTGAGAAAAGTTTCTTCCAAAGTAAATTCTGAATTCTGTGTATAGTTATAGAGAACACAAACTTTGTACAATTTCAAAACTCTGTCACATCAAATTGTGAACGAAAATTATATTAGAAGGAGAGGTCTCTTTTCAAAACTCCGTTGAGAATTCCATTACAAAGTACATAAGAAAGATACATAAATAATGCCTATAAAATACATGATTTATAAAATTAAATAATTTTCACATTTAGATAAAAGTTTTTATTATTATTTAATAAAAGAAAGGCGTTAATTTGTATTGTTTCAGACTGTAAAAATTACTGTAAAGAACAAAAAGTAATTTTGTTTTGAACTTAAATTGAATTTCCAGTCATCATTATTATACCAATGACTTTCAAACAAAAACAAAACAAAGGAACAAAAATTCTCTTATTTTTCATTTGAATATTTAAAACATTTTTCATTTTTTATTTATTTATTTTATTATAAACTTTTGATGATATTGTTTGCCAACGGATTCTAAAACCCTAGGTCTTTTTGCGCATGCGTTAGGATGGGTTTAATTCGGCAAAATAGGGGTGAGAGGAAAGAGAAAAGGAGAAGATATTTACATTTAACAATAAAGTAAATTCCGTAAATGCGCACATCCTTCCGCGTGTCACCCTTTAATGAGATAGAATCGTCGAAAAGTGGTCATCTGAGAATACTGAAACGAACAGTAGCTTATATTTCTATAAAAATTACAGAACTTTCTTAGATCTTTCAATACAAATTATATTTTTTTGTAAACAAATTACGCAAAATAGCACAAAAACTCAATTCATCTAAAAATTTGAATTAAGATGAAAAACAGCAAGAATAAAAGACGAATTTTAAACTAAAATTGGCGAAGAGTGATTCATTCATAAAATTTAACAGTTTAAATAAATAGTACCCAATGATTAAGAAAGAATTAACATTTTTTAAAAATAATTAAATAATATCTGTATCTATATTTATATCTAGAGTATTCAGTCCAATAAAAGTAGTTATAAAAGAAATCAAATAAAAAGTTAATCGAGCTCATAAATATTCTTATTTAGATAAGTAATCGTTCGGACTTGCTTACGGAAATTGATGTTCATATCTTTCAAAACCGTCATCTTACAAAATTAGTATTTATATTATCTTAAGATTTTTTTTTTAAATTATGTTTTCAATAATATCATTTTCATGTCCGTACAATCTTTGCCTTAATTTTAATAATATTTTTAATTCAATTTTATATACTATTTGTAATAATGTTTTTAACTGATATGATGAAATTCAAGCTCATTCAGTAAAATATTCAATCACGTGCTGTTATCAATAATTAATTCCTTTGAAGGATTCCCAATTTTGCTTTTAATTTGCAATATGTACAGTTTCTAATTTGCAGTAAGCGATTCATTTGAATTTATGTTTTAGAGTCGTATCAAATGACAAGAAGGAATGTTTTTTAGTTCCATTCTCTATTAATGATTTAGCAGACTAAAAAGTTAATAATTTGATGAACAAACTAGTCGCTAAGGGCTGTTTGTTTATTGTTAAAAAGTTCAATAATTTTAAATAATAACTATAGTAAAATTGTTTAAATTTCAAAAAAAAATCAATAATTAAGTAAAGTTTTCTTTTTTTTTTTATTGGATACATTTATACTTGAATAGAAATCAAGTATCGAGGGAATTAAAAGCCTTACAAAATCATTTATTCCTGATTGCTGTAAATATAAAGTATAGCTGTTTTAAACTGGTGAAAAGAAATCATTTTCTTAAAATCACAATTTTTAGTCTTAGCTTTAAACTAAACAAAATAAATTCTTCGTATAGACAATAATTTAACATTATAATAATAGAAATTAAAGAGATCAGAGAAAAAAAGGAAAAAAAAAACCCAGGCGAATTAGAATTGAAATGGTCGAGTTAGCTATGTTGCATAATAATAATAATGGTTTAATGCACCTTTTCATACCTATATAAGTATGAAGCAGAATTTTTTTCAACTTCAAATCGCTTTCTGTATTGAAATGTAAATGTTCTTTTCTAATTCGCTGTTGCACTTTTTGAAACGTCAAACTACTTTTTATCTCACTGGGAAATTTTTAAGCTGTTTCGGCGCAGCATATTCTGTATCAGGATCTTGCGCCAGAAATCCAGATCCAAATCTAATTTGCTGTCTTAACGTTGATAAGAACTCAAAATATTTGACCAATAAGAATTTAGAGGTTTCTGAAATGCATCTCCCAGCCATAAATCAATTCGAGCCTGTTTACTTCGAGCCCAATTTCACAAATGGTACAATCAGAGGGTATCATTCAATTTCACTAGTGGCGGATTGGTCAGTTTAACTGCAGTGATGCATAATTTGAATTTTTGAATAACAAATATTTTTGCTATTATTATTTTTAAATATTTCTTAAAAATAGCTGTTACTTCAATCTCAAGTTTAAATAAAAATTATTTAATTATTATTAATAAATTTTTATTAATAATGATCAATACTTAATTTTTTATTTTAAATAACGTGTATCATATTACTTCACTTATTTAAGTTTAATTTTATTTGAAACACTTTACATTATTTATTTAAATTAAGTACTAAAACATTTTTTAAATGTCATTTCCTTAAACGTTTTGTCTTAGTTCTATTTTCTGTTTATAGATTTCACTAACGGAATGAATACTATAGAAGGTCAGATGAACGAAATCAAGTCATTATTACTGGTATGACAGCGAGTCCGAAATATTCATTGTCTAAAAAATTCATTGATACCGGTTATAATAATGACTTCTCACGTTCTACAAGATAAGCCGTTGAACACAGCGCTATCAAATTGTGCACCTGGATGTGATTTTATTGAAATTTTAATTAATGAAAGTTAAGCATTTACATTTATTAGTCATGATATCAAATTTTTTTATGTATACCAACATTTACACGAAATAGGTCTTAAGGAAGTGTCAATTCATGTACAAAAAAGACTTACAATTTCAAACATCTAAATGGATGGAATTTAGTTCATGTCTTTATCATTAAAATTTCATATTTATATATATTAAATTTTAGATCACATTCATCATCAGATTGAATGTTTGTTGGCATGATGTTTTTGTTCGAGAATTCGGTAACTGAAAAACTTAAATGAAATTTCTTTGAATTTAAATCTTTACACAAAATTGTGGATTGACAAATTGGTTAGTGGAAGTTATAGTACTCTAAAATGCTTTCTCGGTTCTCTGAACAATACGATGGAATTGAATACAAGACGTGCTTTACGGGAAACATGCCTACTGGATTTTTTACATGATAATTTTCTAATAGGCATAATAATATGGTAACATTTCACAAAGAAAACAAAAAAGTCTAAGAATGATGTTTTTCGACTTCTTAATACATCTATACTATTATATCAAGTTGTCTTATGCCAAATTTTTCCAAATATTTTATTTATACAAAATATCAGTTTACATGAACTTCATCGACTCCTAAATTGTACGTGATTGTTTAAACTCTTACAAAATGACAAATGTCGTTAATGGCTCCAAATGTCACACCAACATTTTATCTATTTTGATATATGTGATTTTCGCCTCATATCATTTTTGATATGTTATTAGCTTATTACTATTATTACTATTGATATTATTTTTAATCAAACGTTAATGCTTCTGAGCGTTCTGAAATCAAGAATTGTAATTTGGTACCCATAAAAATTCTTTAAACGAATTCAAATATTCTTTTGGTCCAGTTTCAGAAAACGTCATTTTCTCATTGTCATTTTTGACTTCATTAATTTCGAGGTTTTTCGGCACTCATTCTGGAAATTCCAATGTTAGAGCTGATATAACCATGACAATTCATGAGAAAAGTGAAATTTTATGAGTCAATTAATGAAGTGATGGAAAAACATTCAATGAATTTAAAAAAGTGGGTTATAAACATGGTCACAGAAAGGCGTGAAAACCTGCAATACACATAGAAGTTTTTCATTGTCTCGTATATGAATATTTCGACAAAAAAACTCGATCTCGAGATTTTGGCGAAACTCCACGTTTCAGATCTCATTGAGTTCGAAAAACACAATTTTGGCATTATATCTGTCTGCTGTCTGTCAACATCTCAGCTCGAAAATGCTTTCAGTTAAATAGATGAAATTTGGTATATGAACTCACGACCAAATCAGTAGATTTCTATAAAATTTTAAAAGAAATCCATTCGTAGGAAGTCTGTGTGTCTGACTGTTCAATTACAACTGAACTTGATAATTCCAAAATGCAAACAGCTGAGTTGATAAAATTTGACACACAGATTCACATCTAAAATATAGATTCTTATCAAAATTTGAACCAAATCTGCTAAATGGTTGGCCGTCTGTCTATCTGTACTTTCGTAGACGTGTAAACGCAATAATGAAAAAAGGAATGACTTACATCAGTGAAATTAGGTAAGCTATCTTGTGACTACAACTGTAGCTACATGTAAAATTTTGGTTTCATTTGGTTGACAAAAAAAAAGCGTTAAAAATACATATTCGCACGATGTGATTCAGTAAAAATGTTAGATTAAGCCAAAGGTTATATTTTATAACTGCTGTTTGCTAATAACAGGCAAGGCGTTTGCGGTCTTAAGCACCTTTCTGACGGACCGTGCTCATCTTCGGAGCGGCACATTTTGCTCTCTTTCTCCTCTATTCGGGTTTTCCTAGGTTCTTTGAAGTCTGTTCATTTTACCGACAATTTGCAGGAAGCTCCCGACTGACGTTCACAGGCAAGGATGGTCCTACAATGGGTCAGTTGGCAGATTTACGACCATATCTGTATAGACAACAGGCCGTTGAAACGGGACTTGATTTAAGACTCACAATTTTATGCGGCGGAAGGGGGGAAGGTAAGATTTTATGGGAGAGTGAGAGAAAGCTTCGAGGAGACCATTCCGCTGATTTCGAAGTGACTCAGTTTCTGTTCTAGAGCGTACAAGTGAAATAATATTGTGAATTTAATCCGAATCAATTAATAAGAAAAACACAGATTTGCTTTTACATCTTGGAATGAATAATTTGAAAAATCTGAAAGCATTTACCGTTTGTAAATGCATTATAAAATCTTCAACAAACATTATCTCATTCCTCTCAGGCAGGGAAATAAAGTGAAATGAAAGCTGAAAGCGGTGACACCTTTTATCTCAGTCCTATAGAACCAGCGAGTAAAGAAATAAAAATCCCGAGTGTGATAACTCATTCCACGAATGTGATTTAAGACCTTCCTTCTCTGAAGCTGTTATCAGTCGGCTGAAACCGAATGGCAACTTCTTCTTTTTGATTTATTTCATTTCATATTCGATATCGGAAAAGTTTTTTCCCGCTATCAGTCATTTTTTAGGTCTTCCGAAAATTACCTGCAACAGCATTTTATCTCTACTTTTACTTTCACTTTGAGGGTTTAAAAGATTTTCGAGTTAAACTATTCTGTCAAACTGTTTTGAATTTCGAAGAAAGAAACTTATCGAGCTCCAATATGTAAGTATTTTTAATGTGTATCTAATGATTGTATTCATTTGTGTATGGAAAGATGTGTGATGAAATTCTTCATTTTATTTTCTGACTACTTTTATCGAAAATAATTTTGCAAGATTTTAATTCATTTTAAATTCTTTCTTCTCGCGATTCTTTTTATAAAATTAAAAATTTTACTCTACCTTATTTTAGCTAAATTTCTCCTCGGGTTCCGAGAACATATTTTCATTGGAAAATAAATAACGCAAATTAATAATGAAAAATGAATATTTTTATTATTTGATACATTTTAAGAGCACTGCATTAATTCAGAATTATTAGCTTTAAAGAATTAACATCCATCTTTCAAACGACAAGTTAATTAATTTATGGCGAATTCGCTCTTAAACCTCTTATTACAAGAACCAGGACGTTATTCGATATTCTGAATACTGGATCGGGTAGATATCGTAGCATTATTGTTCAGAATTTTGCGCTAATAGAGTGGCGACGTATCTATAATCATGAACTTTCATATGAAGCAAAAAGTAGCGAAATTAGTTTAGTGATCGGGTCTGGACGATTGGTTCCTTTACTTTCCTTATTATTTTAAATATAGAGATGGCGTTTCTTATCATATATATTTAGTGCATTTTTGTTTCTGCTTTTGAGTTCTCTGATTCAACAAGTTTTATGTTGAATTTTGAATCACCCTGCATATTACTAGAAAAAGTAATTTGAAATAGCAGTATTTCACTCATTTTATAGGTATTGGTTGCATATATCATCATTTGTAATCTCTATGGTGATTTTACAAACTACTGGAAATGAAACCCCCAATTGTAATCAGAATGACAGGTCGTTATCATACTTAGATGCCGCTTTGGATATGGTTATAAAAGCGAAAGATGCCTATCCTATCTGTAAGTACATTTCAAAGTTTATAAAATGAAATTTGTTCGCATTTTGATATTGTGTATTTAGTGAGGAATTTTATTTTTAGTCCTAGGCAGAATATATTATGAAGCGCCTCTTTTATTAAACTATTCGATTTAGCTTCATATTTTGAACATATTAGTAATTTACTAAAATTTCTTCTTTTTTTATTGTCATTTTATGAAAATGTGTTTGGCTTTATTTATCTACTAGCCGCCTTTGGCGACCAGCCGGTTCGCCAGTATTACCACTCGCTACAATTTTCAATTAGATATTTTAAATAACTGGTCTCTTAATAGATTCTCAAACAAAACATTTTAAATCTTCAAATTTTGATAGTCATACCAAACTTATATTGTTGTTTAGATCGTTTCGTTCAATTTACTCTATATATTTTGCTAATTTGTTGTCATTTCTGGTAAAACTTCAACTTTAATTTAAAGTGAAAATGATGAAATTGCAATTAAAATAAATATATTTTTAATAAAACCAAGCGTTTTATTTTATTTAACATCTTTATTGTTATTTATTTATAATTATTATTATTGAATATGTATATTGCAAACAGAATCACTCGGTATTTAAGTCTTATGTGAACTACAAAATTTTTTTCATAATTTATGTAATATCTCAAACAATAATTCAACAAAAATTTCTCAGATTCAGCATAAAATTCAGTTTTTTGTTGTACTTTCAAAAGGATTGAAATGAAATCAATAATAATATTTTGTTCCGGTCTATAAATATAATTCAAAAATTATGAAGTCCAAATTTAATGCAGTAAGGTATCATATTCTGAGAAATATTCTGGACACACCAAATTTTAAATAAATGGATGTTTCTATTTTCCACGATCAACTAAGACTTCTTTATGAAGTTTTAAATGTTAAAAATTTAGAAAAACTCAACATTTTCATAATTATAGGCCAATTAATCTTGAGAAACCTGCGCGCTAATTTCTTTGAAACGATCGATGTAAAATCTAAAATTATCCTTTTTTTATTGAATAGTGATATTCACATATTCATTAATCAGTCAGTTTAAGTGATTGATTTAGTTGATTGGAAATTAACTCTTTTTATTTAAAATATTAGTGTTTCAAGAACATTTTGTTATTCGTGATTTCCACAGCAGAAGCTTTATGCAAAATCAAAAATTCGTTATTTATTAGAACATTTATTGAATCAAGTTACATAAAATATAATCATTTTCTATTTAGAACATTTTAGCAGATCTGTTATGTTCGTGCGTCAACAAAAATAGAATGCAGACAAATTTATTATGAAACTAAATCTTATTACATTATAGATAATATTATCAAATTTACATCAACTTATTTTCATTCAGAATTCTAGCATCGTTTTTAAACAACAAATTAAAAGTTCCAAAAATATCACTGTTGGCAATACGAATTTCACAACTATTTACAAAATAAAATTTATAATTATTAAAATAATCGTTTGCTACTTTTAAATAAAATATTTACGATTCATGTCGCAACAGATCTGTGTCTTACTAAAGGTTTACAAATTAGCTGTGTGGCCATGATGTGAATGGATATCCTGTTCATATTAAACAAAACTTGCCTTAAAATAAAACTCATTTATTGGATTAATGATATAGAGAGTGTAAAAGATCATAAAATAATTTTTCTACATTTTATTTTTTTGAAAAAATAATATTTCGTATTTGTTTCATTTTCTACAGACACGTGCCGGAAATTAATTTTTTGCAGATTTCATTTCCAAAAAGATTTAATTTATTTTTAATTGAAGCTTTAATCAATGTGATGGCAACACTTTGAAAAAAGCTAATTTTTTCCCATGAATGCGAAACGTGTTCGTGCAGCTTACATGTTATTTTTATTTTGTACGAAAAAAATTGTTGAAAAATATAGTTAAAATATTTATTTAAAAATTCATTAAAAATAGAAATTTAATTTTAAGGTAAAAACATTGATATCATTTGAAAGATAAATTATTGATCTTTAACTTGATGTAAAAATCATTTTTGTGCGGTAATATTTCCGAAAGTTATAGCAGAAACACGCCAAAATTTCGCTTAATTTTTAAATAAATAAAATTCTAATTAAATATTCGAAAAAATAACCCCCAGGTGCACATTCCCGGCCTCCAAGGTATACACATGCCAAATTTAGTAGTTGTAGGTTGAATGGTCTGGCCTGTAGAGCGCCAACACACACACACACACACACACACACACTGAGCTTTATTATAAGTATAGATTATCACCCCAAACTTACTGGAATCCACATTTGAGCACAATATTATTGAAAAAGAGGTTCGGCGTTAATAATTATTCTAACCAAATAAGTGTTATTACACTTTTAGGATAAATAGGAATCTAACCAACTATACTTGATAAAAATGTTAATATTATCTCAATATTTTATAATTCACAGAATTTATAATTTTTTACTAATTTACTTATATGGAAATTAGGGGGGAAAAGCCTTTTAATCGACCTACCTGCGGTTTCTTTTCAACTAGTGGACCTAGATAGTTTCCTAGTCTGCCTAATCTGAAATCTGCCAGTGTGTATATTCATGGCAGATATTCTTTGATAACATAATAATGAGTAACAGGAAACCTAAAAATATCTGTCACAAGAGGGCTGGAAACATATTAATAAAACATTAAAGAATAACTAATATAATCTGTTAACATATCGTAAATATTACTTAATATCTTAGAGAACTACGTCATCATATTTCGGACCATCATCAGAACGAGGGTCATCCTATTTCTAACCAAATTCGGTATTTTCCATGGGGACAGTCGTTTTAAAACCATTTTATACTAGACAATGGATGGCAGCTAATATTTAACACAATGGCGTATTTGTAAGTAAATAGGCAAGGTAGATGACCAGAACCTCTGAGTTGGAACGGAAGGGCACGGGCAAGTTGATCAAAAAATATTAGCCTTTCTTCCAAATAAATAAATGCAAAAAAATACAAATTTTATAAATTATAAACTATTACAACTAATTCTTAATAAATAAATTTAAGTAAAATGAGCTCATTATTTAAGATATATGGAAATATCAATTCATTCTTTTAGCTAGTTATATCATATTCAACTTGCCAATTCTCGTAAAACAATCATTTTTATTGTTAATTATTTATTTTATTAATCATTTATGATTTGTCATAATGATTAAATGTTTTTATTTCTATTTAAGAACATCATTAATTTATAATTAAGGTTGATTTTTCGAAAATTCTATTATTTTAGTCATTTTTTTTTTTTCAAAATCTAATATATAAAAATCTCGTGTCACGGTGTTTGTGTTCGTACTCCTCCGAAACGGCTCGACCAATTTTTATGAAATTTTTTATGTGTATTTGGTAGGTATAAGAATAGGTCGTAAAGTATATTTCATAACGTTAGGTAATTAGGGTATCCCTATCCCGTCATTCCACGTTCAACGTACGCTGATGAGATCAACGCTTGCTTGAAATCATCGCCACTGTGGCGTAATGTTGAAAAAGTCCAGCTAAAAATAAACAAACCAGTCCAAATGCTACAAGATCCATCTGCTGACACATTCTCGGACCAATTGTTAGATATCGGCGATGGAAAGATTGCTGTCTATGAAAATACTGGATGCACAAAATTGCCCATTAATTTCTGCACTGTCGTTGATTCGCAAAATGCTCTAATTGACCACATATCTCCCGATGTAAGCACACAATACATAAATCATGCGTGGCTAGCAGAAAGAGCCATTTTGGCAGCAAAAAATGTGGACATCGACGATTAAAACTTCAAGATACAGCAGTTGGCAGGCGACTTGGTATCATACAAATGGATCGATACAGTTTGCGATGCTAACGAAGCTGTAAATTATCCAACAGAGTTTTTGAACTCACTGGATTTGCCAGGCATATCACTACACCTTCAACGGCTGAAAGCTGGATCACCGATTATATTACTTCGGAATTTGAACCCACCACGGCTGTGCAATGGTACGCGATTGGTCATTAAAAAATTGTTTTTGAGATGAAAAAAAAAACAAAACCATCGTTTTTCTAA
The DNA here is from genome assembly GCA_026543865.1 of Argiope aurantia. Taxonomy (NCBI): domain Eukaryota; kingdom Metazoa; phylum Arthropoda; class Arachnida; order Araneae; family Araneidae; genus Argiope; species Argiope aurantia. The sequence continues at coordinate 179,694 of JAPMOR010060411.1, forward strand.
ATATCGACGTATGCGTAATCTAATAGTCACGTGATTGTTTCAAACCGTTTTAAACTGGTTAATGACTTAAATTAATTAAGACAAACAATGGCTTAAAAATAATAATATTCTCACATAATAACATGAAATTTGTGATAACAGATTTCAATTTCTTTTTATTTGTTTGAATTTGAAGGTCCAAGTGTACCTGCTAATAGAACAGCTAATCCGATCGATTGCGCAGAAGTACTGCGCAATGGTTATAACGAAAGTGGCGTCTACAGCATCTGGCCGAAGAGCAGAGTGATTAACGACAAACCAATAGATGTATTTTGCGACATGGAAACTGATGGAGGAGGATGGATAGTAAGCATTCTTTTGACAGCAAATTTCTTTTTAATTTCTGTATGAAGATAAAGCATTTTAATCATCAGAAATTTGACTTCGAGATTTTGATGCATCTTCACGAATCGTCTCTGAGCCCGAAAATCACATTTTTTGAATTATGTCTGTTTGTGAACTATAAAATGCATTGAACTAGCTGCATGAAAATTGGCATATAGTATGGTTTATACTTAAATCGGTAGATTTCCAAAAAATATTTCTCAAAATTCACGCAAATGAAGCCTGTCTATTTGAATATAAGAGAACATAATAAGTACATATCTTAAAGAGCTAAATGGATGAAATTTGCATCTAAGATGTAAATTCCACCAATCATCGATGGATGTATTATCTAAAATGTGTATCCGTTCTAATTTTTAATTAAATATTTCATAGGATTTGTTTTCGTATGCATGTGAAAGAAATAACTCAAAACCGCATGGAGCTGGGTGCATGAAAAATGTTATGCGGCCTTTATATCTAATTTGTATATTTCCACCAAATTTTGAATGCAAACCATAAAAGAGAATTTTGTTTATATTAGTGCAAGATGACATGATAAATACAAAATTTATAGAGCCACATGGCTGAAATGTGTAGCAAAGATGTAAATTTCATCCACCGTCGACGGAAATATTATCTGAGATGTAGATCTGTTGAAATTTTGAGCTAAATTCTTCATAGGGCAGATTGTCTGTCGGTCTATACTTTCGCATATAAATGCAATAACTCAAAAATGCAACGATTTAAATTATTACAATCATTTTGTGATCTCTATTATTACGATTAAAAACTTCGATTATTATTCGATTTTGTGATTACAATTAATTTTGTGATCTCGTTACTTAAAATTGTAATAAAATTATATAATACCTTAAATATTTACTAAACAAAAATTGCAAAATTATATCAATATATTATTATATATATTATAATTCCTTCGACTGGAAACAAGACGTCTAAAACGAACACACTCAGTTTTTTACTTAGCATTCTACGAAGTTCTTAATGCTAAGATTATTATTTTCAGGACTCTGAAAATAAAAATTTGAGCACCCAAGGCATTCACGGCCTTCCCCAAGGTCCACAATATTTATGCGGAAGGCAGGAAAAGAATACCTTTAATAATGAGTATACGAGAAAGTTTCGGAAAGACACCCTTATTTTTATATCCGTCGTATAGCGTTTGTGCCCGTGCGTTCTCCGTCGATTAGTCCGAATGCAAATCTTTTAGTCTTCAGCTTATTAATCGAAAATATTTTTGTATAGATAAGCATAATTTTTTCTTAGGTTCTGCAAAGAAGAGGAAATTTCAACAGACCGAACGATTATTTCTTCAAAGATTGGGCAAGTTACAAAATTGGATTTGGTGATATTGAAAAAGATTTTTGGCTTGGTATGTTTCTTTATAATAATGTTTATGATTACTTCTAGAATGTTATCAAACTTAACAGCAAACAATTTTGAAAAATCAAAAATCTACCACGTAGATATTGTTAGCACCATTTAAATGTTTGTACAATTCGATCTATATCAATGTTTAAAAATTTCTTGTCAGGTATGGCTTTTATAAAATACTGTAATATAACTAATTAGTAATAAGCTTTGTGTGTGAGAGAGTTATATTTATCTGGTTAAAATTAGCTGAAGGGGGGGAAAAATAGATTCCTTTACATCTAAGTTAATATCTGGAAATATAAATTGTTGATATTAGAGACAGACAAAATTAGGATTTGAAAATCACTTTTCAGCCCCTGACTTCTAAGATGTTGCAGTTATCGAAAAACTTCAAATTCAAACGTTGTTTCTTAATAAGGCATTAATTTGGCTCATTTGATTTATTTTTCTATCTTCAATATTAAGAAAAATTATAGCGAAATAAAAACATTTTTACATTTCAAACAACATATCCCAAGCCAGTTAAAATCCAAACAAAATTACTCTAGTTTACTACTACTCTA
>JAPMOR010060411.1:182027-195161 GCA_026543865.1 Argiope aurantia
TATGGCAAAAAACATACCTGTTGCTTAAGTTTTGCACACCAGTGTATATTACCATGCAGATATCAAAGCCATAAAATATGTATTCCCTGCGGGAATTAGTGGATAGCGCTTCAGCTAATTGTTGAATCTACAGAAATGAAGCTAAGATTTCTTTTTATATTAGGAAAAGGTAATAAATTTGCATACGATAGGGAAATTGCCTTAAATATAAAAACGGGGAATACCCTTTTCCAATGTACATAACAAAAATTAGATAGATCATTCAAAATTGAAACTATTAGATTTCAGTAGGCTAAGAAGGAAGTTATAACTCTAGTTCGTGGAGTGAATTGCTAGGGTAGCAAAAAAAATTCTATTTTCCTTTAATAAAAGTCATCGCAACTTAACATATTTACGTTTCATGTTAGTTTCGCACACGAAATATGAGTATATTCATCCCATTTTCTTTTATTTTTGCTGGCCCATTTCTCAACTTAATAAATGAATGTTACCATATTTAGTCAATGAACGTTTATTATTGATGTTTTCTTATTAGGGGATTTCAGCTGCTAAAATCGTTATTATTAAATAAACAAAGGAAGCTAGCTTCAGGGAGGGAGTAGGCTGAAGACTCACGATTTTTCGCAGTATTTTCAGAGTAATTTAATTCTGCATTTTTATTGAATTTCTAGACCCAATGCTTATTAAAATTGCTTTGCTTACTACTGCCCCTAGAACCATTAGTATTTTTACTTAATTTGAAATAAGTTTCGTTTTGATTTTGGAATATTATTCTAATAACATTTCTAATTAATTATCTTTTCCAAATTTTATATTACGTTGCTTTGAAATTCAGAAAAAGAAATATGACTTCTTTATAATGCAAAAAAGAAAAAAAAATTCCAATCCTATAATTAAACAGAATTTAGATTGTGTTAAAAAAAGTTCTATCATTTGTTTTATTATTTTTTTTCACAATTGCCCATGAAATGAATTTTTAATTTTTACTGTACATTTTTTAATACACAACACTGAAACCAAATGCCTTGAAAATAATCCGAATTTAAAGTTTTCTTTTTCATTTTGTCAAAACTTGTTACTTAAAACTGCCTATATAGAGAATACATGCATAAAACGATTTTAAATTTTAAATTTGCATTTTTGTAATACACGACACTGGAACCAAATTTCTTGAAAATAATCCGAATTAAAAACTTTACTTTTTCATTTTATCAAAATTTGCTACTTAGAACTGTTTATGTAGAGATTACATTAAAATCAGTAGAATTAAATCTGACTTTGGAAGTTGGGAAGAGAAGAGAATTCTCCGAGGTTCCCATTACCTGAGAGAACTTCGGTGCTGCCACTGCCTAGCGGCCCTAAGCAGGGACTAGGTTTATTATTAGCCTAGTTGCCAAATAAATTTGTAAACCATTAGGAGTTTTCCATCCCCCCCCAAAAAAAATATTTTCTCGTATATTCTCTTATAAACTTGTCATGCCAGAGAACTCCTTCATGGCATTGGTGTACAATAGTTACGAAATATTAATCATTGCCGTGAATTTAGCACTTTTACTGAATCTATACTATCATCCTTGGCGAGTTATTTGGCGATTAATCCTTGACATTCGATTAAGAGTATTCGAAACTCTAATCTGTATTTTAGATGCTTTTTTTTTCCCAATCGCTTGAAACAAAAATTTGTTAAAAAGCTGCACTTGTAAGTCACAAAATCACATACCAAATTTGATATATTTAAGTCATTGCGTTTTTGAATTATCGCGTTTACATGCTTCTGAAAGTGTAGACCCTTTTTGGATTTGGATCAAAATTTGATAAATTTCAACACTATAGATATTAAATATGCGTGCCGAATTTTATCCAATCAACTCTTTTCGTCTCGTAGTTGTCATGTTAACTTATATTCGAACAGCCGGAAAGACAGACCTTTTGAACGGATTTGGCTCAAAATTCGATAGAAATCTACTAATTCGATGTAAAGACAATATAGCAAAATTCATCCGTCTAGCTGAAAACGTTTTTGAGTAATCTTTGTCACTAACATAGACATCTTCGTGACGTTGCCCATAGACATCTTCCCAGAATGTGTTTTTCAAATTCAGGGAGGTCTAAAACGAGAATATTCGTCAAAATCTTGAATTCGAATTTTTCAACGATTACTATACTTTCTCTATACTACATATACTAGAAAGTAAAACTATGAAATTCTGTAAATTGTAAAATATTTGGGTAATATTAACACTCATACTTCTACACATGGTAAAGAATAGTTTAAGCATTCATTAAATTCACTTCTATAATTACTCTTTAGCTTTATAAAGATGACCAGTAATTTTCATGTGTGTTTGATTGAATTCTTCTTGTCTCTTCTCCCAATTTGTTTGCTTTTTTGTTTGTGTAAACTCTGTTTTAAATATTTATTGTTTCGTTATTGTCCCCATTTTCACTTCCCTTTGTACAAATGAAGATAAATTACTATTTGCTAACTTTTTTTTAGAGCGGTGGCTAGCTTTTAAAGAAGGATAAAAAATTCCATACCACGTTCTTTATCTTATATGAAATTTTGTCATATGACCATTACATTGAAACTATAAACTCTATATGACTTCAGGCCAAATGTTTAAAAGGAAAAAAAAACCCAAAACTTTCAGTCATACTTTGAAGTAAAATATCAATCCCCTCATGTTTTGTAAGCATATGAGAGAATCGATTGAAAGAAAGCAATTGATGCTTTAATATGAAAAGTTATAGTTTCAAAGCGGTTTTTATTTCATCAATACTTGAGAAATAGCTATGTAAATTTTAAAATGAAATTTTCTGCCGGGGTTCGTTTGGATAGTGGGAGTGATATGGTGTGTGGAACGATCAATCAGCAGACGGTAGTAGAAAATAAAACAACGACTTTTATTTACACGAAGACACACAGGACAACACAAAAACGATAACTATATACAGCACAGAAGACGATTATCTTCACCCGAGACGTGTAGCATACAACAGCATACAACCAGAATCTACCGCAGACAGTAGCGCACAGCTCAGTTCAGCACGAGCTTGACTCCGTCGCTGCTCACCGTCGTTTCCGCCTACTGTCGCTTACAATTCCTCCGCTCCGTCTTCGGACTTTACTCCCTGCATAGTTGAGAGAGGGATTACGGCTCATTGGGGCCGCAGGTCCCACCATCTGTAAATCTAACAGGTGAAAACTTTAGGGTGATGGAACTGACCTTATTAATTACAGTGCATCAAGAATGGGTTAATTTTGATTTGAAGTAAAATTTTTCTTGAGTGTAGAGAAAAAGAGAATAAAAGAAAAGTTAAATTATGAATGGAAAGGGAGAAGGGAAAATGCAATTCTGAAAAATCACGAATTACTGACACATACAAAATAATAACTAACTATGAGAGTCCAAAAGATGCTGCCACCAATCCAAACAGAACCTAAACAAACTGAGGTAAATATCCGAGCTTCATTAAAAATTTCATAACTTTAAGTGAGAAATTCTTGCGTATTTATAAATGCGTATCTAAATATTTTCTCCAAAAAAACACGATTTTACCAAAAAAAAAAAATAATAATAATAACTGCCGTTTTAAACTCGGTTTCTCTGGCACTGGAACATTATATACAACACATATTTATCCAAAAGAAGAGTGATTTTTTTTAAAAGTAAGATATTAAATTAGGATTATCATAAAGAATCTGAACATAATGAAGTTGTATTTCAAATTATTGCAATTTATTTTATCTCATCTTACTTTCTGATATACGAAGTACTTCTAATCGTCAAAAAAATCTCAACTCAAAATTTTGATTAATCTCCCGCACTTACTTCCAAACTCACTGAATCTGAGAAACACATTTTGTGAAAATTATATCTGTCTGTGAAGAAGGTAGCTCAAAACTACTTTCAGCTTGTTGAATGAAATTGTGCATATGGACTAGACTTCAGATTTGTGGATTTCTATCAAATTATGAGCGAAATAAATTCAAGAGCAGTCTGTCAATTCGGTGATCCGAATATAAATTAACTCTATAACTACAAAATTAAGAGCGCAAGATGAAAAAAAAATTTATGCACGGATTGAACTTCTAAATTAATGAATTATATCAGATTTGGAACCATGTCCGTCAAGAGATGACCGTCTGTTGATCTGTGCGGGCACAAGCATGTAAACGCGATAATTCAAGACTGCAATGACTAAGGCAAATTAAATTACATACCTGAACTCATTATTAAAATTGTAATTCGGTGTAGAATTTTCTATTTCAATAGGTTAACAAAAAGGCATCCAAAATACATATCCTGTTTGCTTCGCTATTTTACGAAGCACTGAACGCTCATGTGCGGGTCTCTGAAAATTGATGTTTCTTGAATTGCAGCTTTTTGCTCATTAGTTTTATATGCAATTTATCTTTTAGTATGCATTTGCCTTTTTCGTTTTTTTTCCTCTCTGATTCCCTTTCTGCTTTTACTTTTTTATCTTTGTTATAAAATTATTGTATAATGTTTAAGTTCAGAATGGTGGAAAAGTTTTAAAGTACTGTTTTTAAACACTGTTACTTTTTCCTGTGATATATTAGATGTATAAAGATGCAGGCAGGAAATATAACGGATATCAATGCAAAGTTCTAAGGCTTGTGAAATAATAAAATAAATTATATGTCTCTCAAAATTTGAAATTTAAAATTAGTTTGCTGGGAACAATTGAAATGTATAGTAACCATTAATCTTGACGTTCCGAACATCTCCAAAGGTGAGTAGTTTTGAATACACAGGGAAAAAAACATTATTTTCTATATAACTATTTCCATAATACGATTTATGATTAATTTATATATGGTATATGTATCGTAAACTTAACGCATATATACATACATACTTAATACATTAAATAAATATAACATCAAAGCTTTTGAATGTAATAATTAATGCTGTATTAGTAATAAATGGTTGCATAATTAAAAATTTTATGTTTTGTACATACATACAAATATATATGTTTGTACTTGTATACAAATGTAAGCATATAATTTTATGTTTTGTACATATTTGTACATGTTATATTTATTTAATATGCTAAATAGCATCAAAGATTTTGAACATTGTAATCTATACTTATAATAAAGCTCAATGTGTGTGTGTGTGTGTTGGCGCTCTACAGACCAGACTATTCAACCTACAGCTACCAAATTTGGCACGTGTATACCTTCGAGGTCGGGAATGTGCACCTCGGGGTTATGTTTTCGAATTTTTAATTAGAATTTTATTTATTTAAATTTTGGCGTATTTCCGCTATAACTTCCTAAAATATTACTGCACAAAAAAGATTTTTACATGAAGTTAAAGATCGAAAAAATTAGCTTTTTTCAAAGTGTTGCCATCACATTGATTAAAGCTCCAATTAAAAATAAATTAAATCTTTTTGGAAATGAAATCTGCAAAAATATAATTTTCGGCACGTGTCTGTAGGAAAGGAAACAAATATGAAATATTATTTTTTCTAAAAAATAAATTCAAGAAAAATTATTTTGTGATCTTTTACACTCTCTATATTATTAATCCAATAAATCAGTTTTATTTTAAGGCAAGTTTTGTTTAATATGAACAGGATATCCATTCAAATTAGGGCCACATAGCTAATTTGTAAACCTTTAGTTAAACACAGATCTGCTAAAATGGTCTAAATGGAAAATGATTATATTTTATGTCACTTGATTCAATAAATACTCTAATAAATAACGAATTTTTGATTTTACATAAAGCTTCTGCTGTGGAAATCACGATTAGCAAAATGTTCTTGAAACATTAATATTTTAAATAAAAAGAGTTAATTTCCAATCAACTAAATCAATCACTTAAACTGACTGATTTATGAAAATTTGAATATCACTATTCAATAAAAAAAAGAATAATTTTAGATTTTCCATCGATCGTTTCAAAGAAAATACGCCAATCAGCTCGCAGGTTCCTCAAGATTAATTGGCCTAAGATTATGAAAATGTTGAGTTTTTCTAAATTTTTAACATTCAAAACTTCATAAATAAGTCTTAGTTGATCGTGGAAAATAGAAACATTCATTCATTTATTTAAAATGTGGTGTGTCCAGAATATTTCTCAGAATATGATACCTTACTGCATTAAATTTAGACTTCATAATTTTTGAAATACATTTATAGGCTGGAACAAAATATTATTATTGATTTCATTTCAATCCTTTTGAAAGCAAAACTAAAAACTGAATTTTATGCTGAATCTCAGAAATTTTTGTTGAATTATTGTTTGAGATATTACATAAATTATGAAAAATATTTTGTAGTTCACATAAGACTTAAATACCGAGCGATTCTGTTTGCAATACCCATATTCAATAATAATAATAAATAAATAAATAACAATAAAGATGATAAATAAAATAAAACGCTTGGTTTTATTAAAAAATATCTTTATATTAATTGAAATTTCATCATTTCCACTTTAAATTAAAGTTGAAGTTTTACCGGAAAATACAACAAATTAGCAAAATATATATAGTAAATTGAGCGAAACGATCTAAACAGCAGTAAGTTTGGTATGACTATCAAAATTTGAAGATTAAAAATGCTTTGTTTGAGTATCTATTAAGAGACCAGTTACTTAAAATATTTAATTGAAAATTGTAGCGAGCGGTAATACTGGCGGACCGGCTGGTCGCCAAAGGCGGCTAGTAATTAATATTTACTGTATTGGTAATAAATGGTTGCATAATTGTTGATTTTATGTTTTAGACGAAATGAAATGCTAATGAATGGGATCTGTTTGTTGGGTTTATTGTTTGCTTCTTCTTTACGTTTAACGTTGGAATTATTTTAAAAAAGAAACATCAATCAACCTTATTAATTAACATTTTTCTAGAATGAAAGAAAATTTTGGTTTTAATGTGATTACCTCCTGAATAATGAAAAGTGCTTGGATAATTTTTTGGGCGAACTGTACAAAAAATAATACAAACAGAAAAGTTATTATTGGATAGCGATTTTTTTAATTGGTACTATATATAAAAATGTTATGAAAAAAAGCCTTATTGGCTGATATTTAAAATATTTCATTAATTGAAGTAACGAAAAGAATATTTACATTTTTTTTAAATTTATTTATTTAAAATGATCGAAAGTATGAGAAATTAAGATGCAATCCATTTTAAGTTTTTCTTGTAATAAACTAGGCTGGAAACAAGCGTTAGATCGTATAATAACTAATGGCAAAAATTGTATGACAAAATTTTAAAAAGATTATTTGAAGTGTAAATTTTTGAAAAAATTAATCACGCGGGAACCATTGAGGCATTTTGCGCAATGGACATTACGTATTATGAGGTTCCTCTTTTATTTAACTAATCAATTGAGTTTCATATTACGACACATTTTTAACTTAGTCAACATGTTAATGCTTTATTTTAGGTTTATTAGTACTTTAAGAAAATACGTATGTTTTTATTATTTATTATGATTCATGACTGCATGGAAATGAAACCCATGTTTATACACAATTTTATTTGATCAGATTTTTGGTGCTTATATTTGAACAATTAAATGAATTTGATGAAATAGATAGAAATCAGTTACGCTATAATAATAAAAGAACCAATTATATTAAAAGAAATTTGTATTGAATGTTTTATAATGAATAGAATGTATATTTCTACAGTATCATTGTTGCCAACAGATTTCAGCATATCATTCTATATAGTATAATGTAAATGGTATTAAATTCTTTGTTTATTGTAGTTTTACCTTATGATTTCGATAATTTTGTAAAATCTGTTTATGGTGATATTGCACATTTATATCAACATTAAGAAACGGTTTATATAGTTTTCTGTAAAACGCGATTTGCTTGTCGTAGTTCTTGATATTTAGCCTTAACAGAATAATGTTGAAAATTCTAACTTCATAAATTACATAAAATCTAAAAAAAAGCAGTAAATATTTTCCAAAAAATAAATATTAAATGTATAATTCTCATATTTTTTAAAACAGTTTATTTTTAATCTTTAACTTTTTTTTGAAGAATTATCAAGTGATGCTATAAAGTTTGAATCTTTTTTCCATATATTTATAGGAAAATTTAGACTTTCAATAGTGTGGGATATTATTCAATACTCTATAATATTATACAATGATATGTGCTCATTACTTAACCCTATTATAGGGTTTTGCAGAAAATTACATAACATCAGGAAAAATAATGTTCAATGTTAAAAAAAATCCAACAATTTACATTGTTCCAATATACTGCGGCAAATATATTGGAACAATATAATTAAATAATATTACTTGTACTAATTTTACGACATTATATTACACTATTTGCTTCTGAAGCTCTCAGCTCAAAGCAACGTCTATAGCGAATCAATCAATATATCCAACAAGATGAAAGAAGAAGAATTTGTCTGTGAAGAAAGCCATCCACGTTTAAAAACAAATTGAAGTGAGCGGACTGTTCATGAGCCTGCAAGCTCTTATTCCATCAATAAAAAAACAGTTTCGTAACTTACTAGTTTTTTTTTAAGCATTATACATAGCCGTGTTTTAAGTGTGAATTGATAAAAATATGTTGCGTCTAAATTTAATAAATATTTTAAAATACAAGTGATTGTATTTGCTGCTGAATTTTATCATCTTTTTAAGTAATTCACCGAATAAAAGAAGAAATCGGGTAGATTTAAAGGGCCTGATATATCGAAACACTTCTGAAACGAACTCAGACATAACAGTGTGTAACAACTGCTTTTCCGCTCTTTCTATTTGCTATTGTGCTTTTCATATCAGGATGAATTAAGATAAAACCTTTATTTATTTATGTACTGTTCAGAGTTATAATTTTTGCTGTAAGTATAAGTTGGCATCAAATAAGTTCCATATATTGAAAGAAAATTAATATTTTGTCAATGGAATTATTACTTTGACTATATATGAGGTTTCATCAATAGTAACAAAAAGTTGTTTAGACTACCATGGTAATGAACAATATATATATATATATATATATATAATGATATAGAGTAATCAGGACTAAAAATATGATTTTTATTAGAAAATTCAGATGTCTTTTTATCATTGATCGCTTCAATAAATATATTGTCGCTAACAAATAAAAGCAGAATCATAGTAAGGCAGCATATAAACTAAGTAATGATAATACAAACCAAAGGTATAGCATGTGCCTGTGGTGAAGATTTATAAGCCAGATAACAAATATGGGACAGGAGTAATTACTTTTGTCTTGTGGACTTGTAGGACGCTGAAAAGAAACACAACCTTCGTACAGCTGTTGTGGCGCCCTCTACCCGATAAAAAGTAAATAAATAAAAGCTGATAAATAATCGGACAATAAATAAAAATGTAAAAAGCTGATAAATAATCAGACAATAAATAAATCAAGCTGATAAATAATCAGCCAATGAATAAATCAAAGCTGATAAATAATCAAACAATAAAAATGGGTAACACGCAACTGCCAATATCACCACTAATAACAGCAAAAACAGGACACAATATCGTTCATCTCACCTCCGACTCGCTAGAGGGGGAGTAATGTGGTGAAGCTTTATAAACCAGATAACAGCAATTGGACATCAGTAATTGCTTTTCTCTTGTGGTCTTGTTACTCGGCTACAAACACAAACATTGCGTGTTCGGTCCTCGCTATAGCCAATCGTTACATGCATTTCGAAATGTAATAATCTCTCATTATCAAGTTTCTTTTCTCAAGAACTAAAAGAATAAACTTACTTTAATAGGATTTTTAATTAAATGTTATTTCTTAATTAAGATCGATAAAAGAAAAGTAAATAGATAATATTAATGTAATCAACTTTATTTAAATTTTATTTATTAATAAAATAATTCTTAATTTTATTTACAATTTACAATTTAAAAGTGAAAACATTAAGGTAATTTTGCTTAGGAATTGAGTTTCGGATCCGGATCCAAGAAATGAACGCAGAATAAAAATGCATAATCCACGATTTTTTGAATAACAAATAATTTTGCTATTGTTATTTTTAAATATTTGTCCCAAATATCTGTTATTTCAATCATATTATTAATTAAAAATTATTTATTTAATTAAATTTATTTAATTATTAACTTAAAAAAATTATTAACTGTAATTAATACTTAATTTAAGTAACGTGTGATTGAATTAATTTATCTATTTCAGCTCACTTCTTAAATTTGATTTTATTTTCAAAACTATTTATTTAATTTCTTTATTGGAGTAAACTATTTTCTGAAAAATTTGAATTAAATATATATATCATTTCTTTAAATTGTTTACTTTAGTTCTGTATTTTACCAATAGATGGCGCCAGCAGTAAACGGAATGTATCCAAATTCAAGTCACAAGCAATTAAAAAGGATTTGTATGGAATAGTGCATCATCAAATGCGAATATCGAAAATTCAAGGTTACACTCATGAAGTGGAGCGGCGACTTACCACTTTCCAGTGAAGTCACCGCTCCGATAAATTTCAGTGATGTGCAATTCAATGATACAATAATTCCAATAACCGGTCCGTTCACTTTTCAAGCCATTCACACATTTCTCCTTTTTTGTAGATATGCATAATCCACGATTTTTTGAATAACAAATAATATTGCTATTGTTATTTTAAAATATGTGTTCCAAATATCTGTTATTTCATTCATATTATTAATTACAAATTATTACTTACTAGCCGCCTTTGGCGACCAGCCGGTTCGCCAGTATTACCGCTCGCTACAATTTTCAATTAAATATTTTAAGTAACTGGTCTCTTAAAGGATTCTCAAACAAAACATTTTTAATCTTCAAATTTTGAGAGTCATACCAAACTTATACTGTTTAGATCGTTTCGTTAATTTACTATATATATTTTGCTAATTTGTTGCCATTTCCGGTAAAATTTCAACTTTAATTTAAAATGTAAATGACGAAATTGCAATTAATATTAAGATATTTTTTAATAAAACCAAGCGTTTTATTTTATTTATCATCTTTATTGTTATTTATTAATTATTATTATTATTGAATATGAGTATTGCAAATAGAATCTCTCGGTATTTAAGTCTTATGTTAACTACAAAATATTTTTCATAGTGTATGTAATATCTCAAACAATAATTCAACAAAAATTTCTGAGATTCAGTATAAAATTCAGTTTTTAGTTTTGCTTTCAAAAGGATTGAAATGAAATCAATAATAATATTTTGTTCCGGCCTATAAATATATTTCAAAAATTATGAAGTCTAACTTTAATGCAGTAAGGTATCATATTCTGATAAATATTCTGGACACACCACATTTTAAATAAATGAATGAATGTTTCTATTTTACACGATCAACTAAGACTTATTTATGAAGTTTTGAATGTTAAAAATTTAGAAAAACTCAACATTTTCATAATCTTAGGCCAATTAATCTTGAGAAACCTGCGCGCTGATTGGCGTATTTTCTTTGAAGCGATCGATGGAAAATCTAAAATTATCCTTTTTTTATTGAATAGTGATATTCAAATTTTCATAAATCAGTCAGTTTAAGTGACTGGAAATTAATTCTTAAAAGTCAGTGATTTAGTTGATTGGAAATTAACTCTATGACCACCATAAAATCTGTGCTTTCTCTTGCAGTGTATGCGTTCTCCTTAATATCCGCTCGAATAAAACATCACATACAAAAGTATTACATAGAACAAAAACATCAAAAGTAAACATAACATTTCAATAGTTGCCAAAAACAAAAGAGAGAAAAATGCAATTAATAATCAGACGATATTTAGAAAAGTACAGATATTTAGACTGGAAAATAAAATTATCTGAAATTAACCACAAGCGCAGACGATATTTACGAAAGTAAAAATATTCAAACCTGAAAAGGAAAATATGTGATTTATTCCATCAATAAATACTATAAGTTTGTTTATATCTTCATTATTTTATGACTTATTAAACATCAAAATGGGTTCGGGATTAAATAAACACCCTGTATAGAGAGTGTAAAAGATCATAAAATAATTTTTCTTGAATTTATTTTTTAGAAAAAATAATATTTCATATTTGTTTCATTTCCTACAGACACGTGCCGAAAATTATATTTTTGCAGATTTCATTTCCAAAAAGAATTAATTTATTTTTAATTGGAGCTTTAATCAATGTGATGGCAACACTTTTAAAAAAGCTGATTCTTTCCCATGAATTGCGAAACGTGCTTAATCTTAATTTTTATTTTTTACGAAAAAAATTATTGAAAAACATAGTTAAAATATTTATTTAAAAATTCATTAAGAATAGAAATTTAATTTTAAGATTAAAACATTAGTATCATTTAAAAGATAAATTTTTGATGTTTAACTTAATGTAAAAATCTTTTTTGTGCGGTAATAATTTCGGAAGTTATAGCAGAAACACGTCAAAATTTCGTTTAATTTTTAAATAAATAAAATTCTATTTAAAAATTCGAAAAAATAAATCCCAGGTGCACATTCCCGGCCTCCAAAGTATACACGTGCCAAATTTGGTAGCTGTAGGTTGACTGGTCTGGCCTGTAGAGCGCCAACATACACACACACACACACATTGAGCTTTATTATAAGTATAGAATATTAAATATAAAATTTATGAATTGTAATTAATACTTAATTTACTAATTTAAATAGCGTGTAATTGAATTAATTTATCTGTTTCAACTTACTTCTTAAATTTTTTTCCCTCAAAACTAGTTATTTAATTTTTTATTGAACTGTACCATTTTCTGGAACAGGTGAATTACAAATATATGTAATTTCTTTAAAATGTTTACTTTAGTTCTATATTCTATCAAATAGATGGCTCCAGATGTAAACAGAATATATGTAATCCAAGTCAATCATGTCACGAGCAATTAAAAATGATCTGTATGGAATGGTGCGAATATCATCATATGCGAATATCGGAAGTCACTCCAGTAAATGACTTCGCCCTTTCCGGTGAAATCACCGCTCCGATAAATTTCAGTGATACGCAATTTAAGGATACGATAATTTCAGTAACCGGTCCGTTCACCTTTCAATCCATTCACAGATTTCTTTCGAGAGCTTCCATTGGACAGATCGTATCGATTGTTACTTTCCAGT
>JAPMOR010060412.1:0-10022 GCA_026543865.1 Argiope aurantia
AATATGGATTTCAAGACTTTAGAATATAATTTTTTTTTAAATCTCATCAGGGGATTCACAGCATGCATTTTGTTTTTAAGTTGTAAATATTTTAAGTAAATAAACTTTAATTTGCTGCATTAAAAATACGAATATATAAATAAAGTTTTTCTGCCGCTCCGATAATCAAACGAAAAAGTTGTACTGCAAAAAAAAAAAAAAAAAAAAAAAAAAAAAAAAAAAAACCATTTGTTTTCTTCAATACATATATGTGTTCTTTAAGATTTGGTTATTACAAAGTTTTAATTTTAAATATTATTTAATTTAAAATGACAATTCACTTTTGATACATATTTAATTACTTGCTTACAGTAAGTATTAATGATTTGCTTACAGCAATGAAAATTCGCAATAACCTTTTCTGACTTTCATGCAAACACAAATTTTTAGTTGTGTCATACGATGAATGAAATTCTCTATTTTCTTATTTCTTAAACAAAATTGGCAGCGAATCGATCCATGAATTGAATTCTAATTCTTGTCAATATGGGATAGTAAATTTTAAGCTTCCGCAATGTCTATAATAAGGAATCATACATTGAAAACTTGAAAGGAGAAAAAAGATAAAATGAAAATATGTTTTACTGTATACTATTTAACACTAATAAAAATGCATAATTAAAGACTATTTATTCGAATTGATTATGTTTTTAATTAAAAATAAATAAATCTTAACATTCGAAATCTAAAAAGAAGGGATTATTTCAATTTCTGTGTTTATAATGTATTATATGTTATGTGTTTTTGTGTTTCAACTTCCGTATTTTAGCATTAAAAAATGTTTAATGTTTATTAGAGATTTCTAACTTGACTTTTCACTAAACATAAATATTAAAAAATTCAACAGTTAAAATAAGTAACGGCATCATTCTATGTTACAATTTTTTTTCGTAAATATATTATTATTCCATTAAATAGCAATAGATGAAACCACACATCAATGTATTCAATTCTTTTGAATAGGTCTGGAAAATAATTCAACGTAAAGAAGTATCAATACAAAAAAATGCAGCTATTCGGTATTGGGCCATTTTTTCATCTCTTTCGTATTTTTAGGATTAAAGTTGATATATATATATATATATATATATATATATATATATATATATATATATATATATAATATGAATTTAATTTCGAATTAACTTACAATGCGCTAAAACCTCATTTCCGGTTATCATTAACATTACATTTAGAGTCATTTAGATTTTGATAATCAAATCACATTTATTCAAAATCATTTTGCATGATACTTTTCAATATACATACCGATTTTATCATGCATTTAGTATTAATTCGCTTTCTAGCTCTTTTATAAAGATCGGCACAAGCAAAGCACAATTAAGTAAATTAGTTAAACTGACTGAACACAACACATTTACATTTAGGGATTAAATTAACAATAAAAAGTCTAAAGGTAAAATAAATGTACAATAAAAATCTGGCTCCAAGTTACAGAATGTTTCTCAAAACAGAAGCAAAGGAAAATACATAAGTATTCAAAAAGTGCTCACTGCTTTGCCGTAGGCAACCCACCGATTTCCCATTAATTCTCTTTCTAATAAGAAGTGACAAAAATTCGTCTAGTTAAGTTTATATTTTTCTTGTCTGTGAATTGGAATTTATCGAATAAGAAATAGAAAAAGAATAGATGCGCATAATTTGTATGTAAATTTATTTACTATTTAAAAATTTTATTTTATATTCAGAAATAAATATTTTTCATGTAATTCTAAAGTTTATGAGACAGATAAATATATTCAGATTCACGATCTATGAAATAGATAGAAAAATTCAATATACAAATTTTTCATTATCTAAATATATCTCATGCCAAAAATAACATTTTTAACAGAAAAAAAAGCAGAAAAATGACATTTTTTTTGCAACATTAGTAATTTTATTACTCTAGAATAAAAATGTATGGTGCAAATTGTAAAAGATAGCAGTTTCTACATTTAATAGAATTATCAATAATTTATAGCATTCAGACATTTTCTAATTTTCATCAATAACTATTTTACCTTTGTATTTATATTAAAATTATCGATGAATTCTAAAATCTAAATAAGAATATTTTATAATTTTTTAACTGTTCTTCAAATCTATTTAAAAAGCGCTTCATGTTTAGTTATTAATTTCATTTCACATTTTAACCAATAAAACATTTAGTTTGGTTTTTTTTAATATTTTGATAAAATATTAGATCCCCCCCCCCCGTTTTTCATAATGGTATGCAAATATTAAGAAAATTCTTAATATGTACTTCAATTTTTCTAAAAGTTAAAAATAAAAGTAAAAAGGGTTTTTTTTCTAAATTTTTCTTTAATTCTTTCAAGCCGGCCATTTGGTAACTTTGTTATTAGGTTCAGTAAACACTCTAAATTGTGACTTGCTAGTAATATAAATTATATAATTATATCATTTTATATCCTGATCTGTACCATATATTATTATCGTTGTAACAAGCCTGAGCAATAATTTTAGAAAATTGTTGCTACCAAAGGAATAAGGTGAAAAAACGGAATTTAAATCTGCTGCTGTTTTCGAAACTTCCATACCTATCAGTGTGAAGATGCTTTAGTAACGGCATATTAAATATTATAACGGCATATAACATTTTATAAACGTTTTGTTTCCTTTGTTTCGAGTAATAATTTCCCTTTTTATAGAAATACTGGAGTTACCTTAGAATGGTCTTCGCATTCTGAAATGGTCATATGAAAAGGAAGAAAGTCGAGTTTTCCCCTTACTTTCAATGTCTGTTCTGCGTAAGAGCCAGTACTCTTGGCTTTGAGCCAGGCCCTGGTATAATGTTAGATCTTCAATAGGA
Source organism: Argiope aurantia (assembly GCA_026543865.1). Lineage (NCBI taxonomy): Eukaryota > Metazoa > Arthropoda > Arachnida > Araneae > Araneidae > Argiope > Argiope aurantia. Next base: position 2,873 of record JAPMOR010060412.1, read on the forward strand.
ATCGGATTTCTCATCTGCTACTTTGTCATCATAACCTTGTATTTATGAAAATGCTTTAAGAATTTTTTTAATATTCATAATGCTCTGAATATATTACACATTCCATTTCCTTTAAATACGGTCCGTTATCTAATATCTAGCTGTCAGCTAAGAATGTGTTTTCACTTCGTAAAAGGTTTTAAATGTCGTAAAACACTATGTTATATTTATGATGCAATACGTGTACTGATGAAATAATAATGAACTTTAAATTTACATCAAGTTCCTTGTATTATCAATTATATTTAGTGAAGTATTTTTCATTATTTAAAATTTTGATGAAAATAAACTTCTACTCCCCTGAGATTAAAATCGAGCTCGTAATGAAACTTCTATTATCCATATTTGCTTCGATTTGAGGCACATCTATCGATCATCATTCAGCATTTCCTTGAGACATTTGTTTTAAATAATTAAATTTAAAGATTCATATTACAGTCAGTTTTCATTGCAGAAGAACTGTTTTTTTTATTTACTAAAATGCTAGCTAATCAAGATCATATATATACATAATATTATTGATTTAATAAAACGGGCAAACACATGAAACTTTCGCTGAATTTTTCAGATTTACATCGATTGGCTCAAAAGAAACCGTTTCGTTATTTTCCCAAATGGAAGTATTCTCCTATCATCAGTGCATTAAAAATCAAGCGAAGGGCTTGTCTTCGAAGGCTTATTATAATTTCGAATTAAATATAAAAATTAGTTACTTTTAGATATATATCATAAACTATTATAGTATAAAGTAAAGTACAGCAAACCCATAAAGAAAGATCTTAGTTCTAAATTTATTTCATCTTAAATTTTCAAAAGATGTGTCCTAGGGTTTGATCTAATTTCTAGTTGAACATAAAAGTTGGTTGTTTTTTATAGAAATATAGTTCAAACGTAAACATAAGTGTGACGAAGCAAAGAAATCTTTCTTTTGCTTCGCTTTTTGTTCTTGTTAAATCCTGAAGTCAATATTGGATTTTATAAGTGTACCGTTTTCTTCTTTCGTAACGCTTAAGTAGAAAACTGTTAAACGGTTTTTCCGTTTCTTTTCTTTTGTCCTCGAGCATTTACTTAAGATTTTGAGTTTCGAAAAACGTGAAACCGAATAATTCCCATGGGTTGCCGAGAAGTTCGGTCTTGGATGCCTCGTCTCTTTTGTTCTTTCTTCATAAACTCTTTCTGTCTCTTTTTTTAAAATCTTGTCACCAATTCTAGGAGAGAAATTTTAAAACAGAAGAAGAATTTTTTCCTCATTAATAGAAGTTTATTTTTTGCGAGAGAAAACCTTCCTGAAAAAGCAATAGTTTTTTCTTTCTCGAAATTACTCTGCTCATTAAAAATGCAAAGCCTCTTTGATCAGTTTTATAGGAAGAGCTCATTTATAAAGACATAAGCAAGGCATATTTAAAAATATTGTTCGATTTGAAACTGTTTATTTTATTCGACGAAAGAATCGTATTGAATTAGACTTCAAGTTACGAAAATATTTTCTCACTATTTAATCATATCTGTCTGAAGATTGTTGGCTTTTTTAATATTTGAGTTTCTTATTTTTCATTTTTGATTTTATTTCCTTTAAATAATCTCAGACGAAGAAAAAGAGCTATACTTTCTTTTTTATACAGAAAATAAGTGAAATTTTTTCGCTACTTTATTTGTGAAGTATAAATAAAAAATGGTAATCGTCAAAAATTATTTGACTTCAAAGTTTTGATGAATTGCATACTTTTTTATCTGCTTGAATTCTGAATACGTATTTTTAAAGTTACTTTATGCGCATATGTCTATCGATGTGTGTGCATGAAAATGAATTAAATGATCAAAGGTAATGGCTATACAAATGAAGTTTTCAATGTAGTCTACAGAAAAGAAGTCAAAATTATTTTATATTGAACAAACTTTGACAAGGGGAAGATTGTACATTCATCCATATAGAATGTAAGCACAAAAACTGTACGACTGATTGGAGAAAATTGTAAACTCATACTACAGCCTAAAATCCTAATTTTTTATATTATTTTCTGTAATTCTATCGTAGTTTGGTATATTTTTGTTTCCAAGAAAGTTAATAATAGCTAATTGTAAATATTTCCTCTGTTTTCCTTCGTTTGTTTCCAATTTGGTCTCAAAATGTTTAACTTCAACATTTTCACTATATCTGATTCTATAAATACATCTTCAATAAATTTCGATTCAGATAAACCCTGAATCTGGCCAGTAAGGCATTTGAAGCATTTACCTTTCTTTGGTTAAGCCTTGAGAAATTATTTCAGAAAATCTCCTTTTATGTGAAGTGGTGGAAGTAACCTTTTTTATGGATCAATCAGGTCTTTCTGTGGACTTTTTTGACTCCAATATCTAATATTGTACTGAATAACCATTCTGCCTTATGATATTTTTTTCTATCTCGCATGTTTCATTCACAATGAATACAGTGAACATTTTCTTCTGACTAAGTAACATAGAAATCACTTTCACTTTACCACAAACTGAATAGAATACAATAATTTGAAAGAACACAATAATTTATTCTGGATCAAATGAAAATTTTCACAGCACGCTTTTAAATGAATCAATGCCCAATATATTCATTTTCATTATGTAAAAGTACTGCTTTGAGACTTCATTTTGATGAATCCATAAAAAGTTTCTATTCTTCAGGTTTATATTGGACTTTGAAACTTGATATATCACATGAAATATGCTATAAAAAAGTTCGCACGTTTGAGAAAAAACCAAACAAAAAAACAATTAACTCTTGTTCAATATTCCGAAACCCCGAAAGGAGAAGGCAGCAAAATTTTTCTTTCTATCTCAAACTCAAATCTTCTGCCAAATCTTTAGAAAGATTTCTAACCCCAAACAAAATCATTTAACTCAGTTTGGGGAATATTTAGATTCATCTCTAATGGAATCACATACTTCATGAACATCCTCTTCAATTTACCATTCAGATTCAGTATTTGAAAAAAATCGTAGTGCAAGGAATCGGTTACCAGATAGATCCCTGAGGAGCAGGCGAGTGGCAGAAAGAATTTAGCAAAAGATATTCGCTTTCTATTCTTTAAATTGAAACCTTTCACATTACAACCTCAAAACTCACTGTTATTTTTAAATATTTCCAAACTATAAGTATACGAATAAGAATTTTATTTTTTATCTTGAGTCTATCTTAGTTGAGTTTATCTTAGTTTTTCTTTACAAATGCAGCAGACTTTGCTGGAAGCCCGAGGCTTGTCTTAATTTCCTGTCAAAATAAATATGTTTTTTTTAACAAAATCCAAAATGTTGCTTTTTTTTTTTTTTACACTTTATAGTATCACGATTCAATGACATTCACACATTCTCTGGAATCTCTAATGCAACAAAAACTAGAAGTGCAAAAATAATAATTTTTAATTCAAATTTCGGAATCTAAACACATGTGAACAGCACGGAGCAAAGAAAGGCGCTGCTTGAAGAGTGGAGATAGCAAAAGTTAAAAAGCAGTGTGAAGAAGAGGACAATCGCAAGCAAGCAGGAGAGATGCTTGGTTTAAATTGTTTCCCTCTGTATTGCGTTTAATGGGCAATTTTCTGATTCAAAGAAATAATCTGAACTGAAATAGTTCCTTATATATTGTTTATTCGCTAATGCACCATTTACTTGCTTTAAGCCCATAAATGTGATATTTGATATATTTCTTTAAAATTTTATCTACTAATAATAGAGGATGATAAACTTTTCTAACGATAAATGAAAGAGCTGTCTCTCCATTTATTACATAATTTGATTTAGAGCTACCAAATTCGATATAAATACATTTTTGGATTTAGAAATGTTCTTTTATTAACGAATTATTCGAAATGTTAATAGAAATATTAATTAATTAAAACTATTTAAAGTGTTCAGTCTTTTTTATCTAAAATTTCTAAAAATATGATACAAAAATTTTTATACTATTATAGAATTTATAAAATTGTTTTGAAATGATATCAATTCAGTTATCAAGTAAATCTTTTCTGTATATTTAAAAGTTTTAAAGAATATTTTTTGCGTAATTATCAATAATGTATTTTATTTACGCATTTAAATTCATTCATTGTCATCATGTATCAAATATTTAATCGTAACCCTTTGTTGAAAGTTGATAAATAAAATTCTGTTTATTATCTACATGAGGCATTCGATAGTATTTTAAGGTGCTTCGAAAGAAGAAAAGTACAATTATAGAAATTTGTTTATTAGAGAACCATGTCCTTCATGGCTTTGGTTTGATGGCCATTTTGCACATAGATTTGATATTTTTGAAATCATACTCAAAATTAAGCGTGAAGGTTGTATCTATATACTGTAACTTAAACAATTTTATTGTTCACTAATAATTCTTATTTCATTTTAATAGCTATCGAATACCTTTATAACATAGTCGTTCTAATAATTGTACTAAGTCATCGAAAATTGCGACATTTTTTTTAAAAATGTTTTTACGCTAATTGGCTGCAGTATTTTCTGTGTAGTAACAAAGTCCAACCAGTTTCAATAGTTTCAGTGTGTGTCTCTACCCCTGTAAAAAATTGTATAGTGAATATTCTATTTATATACTGATTCTACTGGGTTTTTTTATTGTTATTATTATTTTCTAATGGTTTTCTTTCATTCAATTTATTTGCGTATCAACAGTTTAATAAGATGTAAAATATAAATGGAAGTTAACATTTTTACATTTATATTCAACCTTTTTTAGCACAACTAACATCTATAACACATCTTCACATAATGAATGGCAAATGCGTTGCACCAATATAATGATGGAATGACGGAATAAGAAATTAAGGATTCATCAACTCATAAGGCAGCATGTTACTAAATGTTAGACAATGTATCAAGTTATGATTTTCATGATATTTCAAAATATGACTTCATCAAGAATGTCCATCCGCAAAAAGAACCAATTAAAAACAAGACAACTAAAACAATGCCGAAAGGCTGATTAAATTTCTCTCTCAATTTTAAATCTTAAACTACTTTGGTCTAAAAAAATGTTAAAACAAAAGACAAATGTTAAAAAAGTAAATATATATAAAAAAATTAACACAGAAATAACAAATAAAATGAAAAACGAAAGTAACAGGAATAAAGAAGAAACTATAAAACACAAGAACTACAGAAGTGTAAAAATCTGTCATTTAAGGCACAATGTGGGAAAAAATCATTAACTATAAAAGAAGATAAAATAAAGCATTCAATGCATATAACTTATGAAAATGACTTTTTTTAGACTGTATAAAAAAATTATAACATTTTATGCAAATTGTGTCGAAAAATAAAGAGAAAAGATATTGTCTTCACACCAAATGCCCTAACAGACCAGAAGGGATGGGTTATTGAATATTAATGACATGATTTTTTTCAAGAAACGTTTCATAAAAAACCTTACTTTTTATAATTTCGTTATTTATATATTTATTGTTCCTTTTTATTTCAAATATTTTTAATATGTTTGCTTTAATTCTGTTTTTACCTTTCTTCATTGACAATTCCAGATTATTTCATAACCTTACTCTGAAGGTTATGAAATAATCTGTCAAAATAAATGTCAAAAGGCGCCAGTGTCACTAGATAAACCACAAACAACGAGTCGACTATTAATAACAAATCTATCGTAGATGATATATTATTTGTATAAAAACATGTCGTATTTTAAGTATCTTATTAGCACATTTATTATTTTATATTTAAGTATGTTATTAGTACACTTTCAAAATTTCTTTAATTTTAAGTTAAAAATACGCAATTTTTTGTTTTAATTTGCTTTAGAAAGGAGGTTGGGAAAATATTTTCATCTCTGGGAATTTAAATAGTTCAGTTTTTCAGTTATTTAATGGTCACTTTATTACCTTAGTCACAGAATCAGGAGAAAAAAAAATTAGCCATAAGATTAATTACTTTTGTCCAAACGGACCATGTTTAAAACTACAGCTCAAACAAATAACTATATTTATACAACAGGGGAAACAAATATTAAATAAAAGTGTAAAATATGATCGTATCTCATGAATCAAAAAGAAATAGCTGTTCTAATGAAATTGAAACTTTCTAAAATCTAATCTATTTCAGTGATTCTCTAATTTTGTTACTTCGTGTGGGAAACAAATTTCTTTATGAAATAAACTGCAGATTGATTACAGGCATGAATGAAAAGACTTTCAGTGAAATGCGTGCTTTACATGAAAATGCAATCCTTTTATTAAATCCATCCACGAGTTTTGAGTTTACGAAATAAAATTTCACATCAAACTAAGCATTAAAGCTGGAAAATACTTGAGTGCGAGAATTTTATTTTCCTTTAATTAAAATCCATTTTTATTTAAAAAAGAGTCGTCTTTTCCTTTAATATGTCTTTATCTGCACAAATGGAATGGAACTTTAATAAAAAAAAGGGGGGAAATTTATTTCACCTAAAATAAAAACAAAATGGTGTACTAAATGGATGCAGTACATTTGGATAACAGTTTTTGTTCACATTAAAGATTCCGTAATTCTTTCAATGAAAGAATCTGAAAAGAACGAATTTTATTCTTATTGTAATGTTCTAAATTTTTAAATTTTCGATTTAAGTGCATTCTTGTTTAAATTAAAAATTTTATGCTAGCTGAGGTATTAAATTTGTATTTTTATAAAATAAAGTTTTGTTCTGTAAGAAGAAAATATATAAAAGCGATAAAGAAAAGAAAATGGGATAATGAATCTTATTTGATCTACATTTTTTTAGAAATGTAATATTGTAGAGATTTACTGAAAGATCTTGCATAATAAAGAATTTTAAATGAATTAATTGGCTTAAAGCACTTTCGAAATGATAATTTTCAGCAGTTTTCTTCTGTAACATTTTTATGGTGCATTTTTCAACATTTCTCTTGTAAAAAATAGACTTCAAAAGAATTTGGAATGTAAACTTATTGCGAGAATCAGTTCACATCTGCACTACTTTGCAAATGACATTCAAATAGAAAAGACTTGCCGTACAAATATCAAAGTACTTACATATATCAAAAAGAAGGGAACTTCGTCTTTCAAATCTTAAAACTCATTACATATTTCTGTAATGTTGAAGCTTCAAAAAAGATTTTTA
>JAPMOR010060412.1:19884-32587 GCA_026543865.1 Argiope aurantia
TATATATATATATATATATATATCAAAAATATTTTTTTATCTCTTGAATGCTTTTTATTTTAATAACATAGGTTTATATCCAACTGCAGAATATTTGTGAATGATAAGAACAATTTATTATTTATAATTATTAAAGTTTTATTTTACACACAGGTTCAGTAGATCAAAAAACTGACTGATTTAATTTCTTCCAGATAATTAAAATCTAAATTTGTAATGAACTTCATTTGGATAGTTTGTATAATAAAGTTACAATGATACTTCAAAACAGTTGCAAAGTTAGAATATTACATTTTTTCCTTTCTTTTTACAGAACAGTAGAACAAAATTTTAAGTTTGGGTATTAAGAATTTTAATATTTTTTTTCATTAGAAGAATTTCTTAAAATGTGTAGCGTCCGAGGAGTTTTACTTAAAAAAATTCTCACCAATGAAAATGCTTTATTATTAAGTACGGTTTGAAATGCTTATAAGGTGAATTTTAATCAGCAGGAAAGCTCAGAATCGCGTTTTATTGAACGGAGAGCAAGAGAAATGAAAGTGTCTTATGAATAGCATCAAGCAGATATTTGACATAGGAAGAGTTGTAGTTTATTCCTGATATAATTATATCGAAGTACAGTCCTGATGTAATCGAATCGATACATTAACTACCGGTGTCGAATCTTTAATATTTACTACGTAAATAAATGGTACAAAAAAAACACACCGAGCAAATAAATAAACTCCCAAAGCCTAATTAATGTCCACAGAAATATAAATGTAAACGCAGAAATTGTAATGTGAACTTTGAATAACTTGTATCACCATAATTTGATGTATTGCATTTATCGTAATTTCAAGCACGAAACATTAGCTTAAGAAATCAGAACAAAGAAACATGATAGGAAGATAGGGGAATGATTCATCCAACAGGATTTCTACGCTGTAGTCAATGAAGATGACCATTTTAAATTGCATATCTTATAAACTGATAAAAGAGTTTCAGTTCTACATTTCTCAGCAAAAAGGAAGGAGTAGCTTAAACGCCTGAGAGGTCGTTTGATTGTATTCGTGAATTGGGACAACAGTAGTTTGAGGTTAGGACGATCACCCACGGACTAGAGGTTCCACTGTAGGAGAATTTTAATAGGTGATTATATCGAAACAATTCGCGTACAAACGATGAACTACAAGGGAGTATAGGACAAGGCATCAGCAATATTAGCCAGGGAATACTGGCAAAATTATGCCTGCATTTATTTAACCAAGTACACAAATGTTTAGGTGTTGATTGTTGATGGATAAAACATAAAATTTATGCTGAAGATTGATACAGGTATATTTCTTATTGATAACAATTATATTATTTACCAGTACATTAATTCCAGTATATGAGTTATTATTTAGTTCGCCAAGAATAAAGGCTGTGCTAATTTTCTGTCAAATTTATTAAGCGATGGCTACTAAGAAAAAATTCTTTTATTTTCCTTTCACATAATCAATTTATTGAATATACGAACTTCCCAAATTAAGTCAAGTCCCATTACATTATAGTACTTTTAAAAGTGTAACCATCTGCGCAATTTACCGCTTAATTGTACATGTTTTTTCTCAATATTATGATTCCTTTTTGATACCTCATATAAGTTGCAGGTATAAAAAAGGAAAAGAAACATCATAACTAGCTTTCAATAATAAGAGAAAATTGAGAATTCAAATATTTTCTGCAACACGAAAAATTGTTTGAATTTCATTCAGCAATAACAACTGCTGTTGAAAATTATATAAAAAAGTATTTTTAATAGATCATGGATATTTGGAAATTTTTTCACTGATTTCATTTTATTTATAATGCAATCTAAAAATGTTTTTAATAATATGCTTAAATTCAAATACATCCATAAATAAATTCTATCAAGTGAATTTGCCAATATTAAAAATAAGATTAAAAATGCTTTCTTTGGGAATTAACTTTTGAATACAATTTCCACTTCCGTTTTATCTAGCATTATATACATTTTTTAAATTTACATCAGTAATAATTTGAAGCAGATTGATTAACACACATTTTTTTAATTTGCACCAACAGTAATTTGAAGCACATTAATTCCATTTAATTCAAGTTTCTTAGTAGTATCAAATAACAATTTCATATTTTAAAAAAATACATTCCATTTCAATCATTTCAAAGGCGTTAGTTATTCTGCAAGGATTATTCCCTTAAATATTAACCATAATGATCTTATGTAGATTCATCGCTTTTCGTGCAGTTAAGTTCTAGCAACAACGCGAATGACATTTCTGGTTGAGCTGGTTCATTTTAAAATGTTTTTTAATGAAGATAAGAGTTGAAGTTCGTTTCAAAATTTTTAAAATCCTTTTAATAATATACTCAAATTAAAATAGGAGTTCGATATGAAAAATCTATCTTACATTTTTTTTTCATTGACAATTCATCGTTTTTAACAATTTTCTGAGATTGTCTTGTCTAGTTTTAAATTCAACAATCATGAAAAACTCTTCAATATCTATAGATTTTAGCTTTCAATTTAATAAACTATATAAATTATTATAAAAACTAAGATTCATTATTAGCATTATTTTATAAATATTAATATGCGTCTGGAATGGAAAAAAAGACTTTTTTTTTTCACCTCATCAACATGTCCAGTTACCACAACAAAATAAACACTAGCTTAACAAAAGATGTTTGGGAAAAATAACAAGCGGAACTTCGACTGGTTTTCTGGAGGATTCTAAAAATTTAAGATAAAAAAAAATGTTTTCTTTTCTTTCTTTGAGCAAGATATTAATTCCACTAAAAAAACTAGTTCTTAAAACAGTTTCTAAAGCATTTTTGTGAAGCCGTTTTTGTTTTTTGCTAGCTTCTTCTTTATTCTTTTAGAAAAGTATTTCCCAAATCTGTTTTAGATATATTTTAATATTTTGCATATTTTGTACTCTTAAATCAAATCAGTTTTTACATCTTTTCAATGCCTTTATTTTTCGTTTGCAGTTTTTAAGATAAATAAAAAAAGTGATATTTTGTTTCATAATTATCTACATCAGTAAATGTTTACGCCTTTCAAAAATAACTTGATTAATTAGGTTTACAAGAATACTCATTGAAAGGAAATTTTTTGTCTATCTCAAGTTTTTAATAAGCATTTTTTCAGTCATTTTATTCAACGAAATGCATAATTCAGTACATCATTTCATTAAAACATAAAAAAGTTTTAAAGTACTTAATTAATTACTAGTTTTCTCTTCCGATTTTCCTCTACTCATGCATAATTCCATTTTGAAACAAACTGATCAGTTGGGAAATTAGTTTTAAATTTGGAAGATAAAGTTAGATAAAAAAAAATATAAGATAATTCAGATTTATTTTAAATCTGAATGATAAGATTGGATTTAAATGTTATTTTTATTTAAAAAATCAATTATTTTGATATCAAGGAGCAAATGCTGCCGTTGTCATACTTGGAAATAATGATTTTATGAAATTCATTCCAGATAAAGTAAACACTTTTCAAAGCATTAAAATGTTATTCGTTGAAATATTTTAAGTTTAGTTATTTGGATCTACTGAGCTTAAATAAATAAGAGAGATCAAAAGAGGAATGGTTTTATTATTTGCAAATATGCGAAAGAAATTCAGTTTCAGCAAAAGCTTTTTTGTCGTGCAAAGGCATGAAAACACCCATTTAGTACAAATAAAATTTAATAAATCACTCTAGAGATATAATATTGGCATTTGATATTTGTACAGACATTCAAAGAAGCTTTTAAAGTATCCGGCCAGGTTTTAAAATCGTATTCCTGTACAATTCATATAAACGTTTATAATTTACAAATAAAGCCTAAAGTTTGATAATAAATAAGATAGAACTATAGATACGACTGTTTTAGTAATACGTAAAAGATACGAATGAAATTGGAAATATTGATATTTTTAACCGAAAGGGAATACTTTGATTTATTTTTACCGACAACTTCTCCAAAGATAATCTTCCAAATGCTTATATTAATTCTCTGCCTATTCAGCCCCAATATATTTCTTTCAGGCAATTCTGTTAAAATGTTGGGAAACTCAATATATTTTTAAAACAAATGAATTAATTAATCTGCAAGTATATAAGGAATTTTCTGAAAAAGGAATATTTCAGTATAATTGGTTCATCGATAACATGTTAACTCAAAAACAACCAAATAAAAGTTCATGACATTTGGTGTACATGTGTCAAGCACCTTCGGAGGTATAATAGAAAGTGTAGTAGTGCAGATTTTTAAGATGACTTTATTTTGCCATGTTTTACAGACACTTTCAGTTGAAAATACGGAAAGAGAAATTTTGGCAAAAAATCAATAAGGCAACATGAAATGTTAGTCAAATATTTATTATATTAATCTTTTTTTTATCTTGCGGTCTGTTATATTCTAGGCTGTTGGTTTGAGAAGTATATTTGTGAAATAAAAATTAAGTATTTCAATTTTTTTTTTAAAGTACGCTTTTTTTCTTAAAACTGAACATTTTGCTAGATGTCATTAAATTAGTTTTATTAAAGATAAAACCGGAGGGTTTTATGTTCATTACCTGATTCCACGAAGAACCTTGTGTAAGTGGGCCTGGTGCACGTTAAATCCGTCCGGGCCAAAGGTCCTTCAACTAGTGTGGTGTGGAGAGGGGGGTGCCAACTCAGATGTCGTTTCGTCGTCTGACGGTGATTTCAAAATTACGAGGTCCGTCCCAAAATAGCCCTAATGTTGTTTTAATATGGGAACGTTAATATAACTAAACTAAACTAAACTTTATTATAGCTAATAATATTTTTTTTTCTTCTATGTACGATCTTTTAAAGTTATTTCAGTTGCTTTAAGCTATAAAAAATTCCTGAAACCTTTTCTAATTGTATTTTCTGAGAACTTAATTGGATGCCTTAAAAGCGAATTCAGTGAGTCAATTTGATAATAATTTCCAATAAATAATTAAATTTATTGAAGAATTTTTGTTAGCAGCCGTTTAACCTTGATTTATTTCGTTGATTAATATCAGTATAAATTGGATAAATACCGTAATTTCTTTAACTTTTATACGTTTTATCGACATTTCATAATGCCTGCAACTACTGTTACCAAATACTTGAGCGCTTCTTCTCCCATTGAATTTTCAGCTCACCAACATCTTAAATGCGATGTTATTAGATGTAATATCATTCAAAGTAAATGCAAATTAAGTTATTGTGTACTTAATTAATCCGATTAATTAAGTGTACATTTTTATTAAAAACTATATAGCTGTATATAACTATATATAGCTGAATAATAACTGAAGAAAAAAATATAGCTGAATAATAACTGAAGAAAAAGAGTTTAAATTAATGACTGAAATTATAACATTCAATCGGGAAAAAATAAATTTTAGTCTTTATCTTTACCAATATTATTCTACTCTAGAATATTTCTCATTTTTATTTCTTAGCATTTTTTAACAATCAATTTTAATTATTTTGATGTGCCTCTCACAATATCTAACGTAATTAAGCTTTTATTTTTGGGAACATTTCTAATATATTTGTAATAATAGTTTAAGTTAATTTTCATCAAATGCAATTCTAGAGAATTAAATATTTGTAAACTTAAAGCCAGAAAAACGTAACGAGTAAATTTAAGGCCGCCTAAATAATTAATTAGCTATCCCCGTTTGTTAAGATTTTCGATTGCAGAGTTCCAGGAAGTATCTTTCACTTAACACATACCCCGCCTTTTTTTAAATATGCAGAGGTATTTGAAATTGTATTCTTCAGTGAGTTTGAGAAGGAATAAAAAAAGCTTTTCAGAATGCGAGAGAACACGGTTCTTCTTCACAGTCAGGTGTTTTGTCTCGCCTCGTTTCTGGAAAAAAACTTTTTTTTTCCCCTTAGTGCAGAAGTATCTTTCGAACTTTGCTGAAGGAATGTGCACATTGGTGTGCTTCTTTGTTCTTCGTTGTTAAAAGATTCCTGTCGCTAAGCATGGGTAAAATGCAAGCATCGGCCATTAATCAAGACTGTAAAATAATCAATTGCAGATAATATACTAATTGGTGAATAAAATTTATTTAAAAAATGCTTAAGTATCAAATTCAGAATTAGAAGTCAATTATTATAATATCAATACATAATTGTAATATTGAATGATTATTCAGTATTTATACCAAAGCAAACGTTTTATAATAATTTGCAAAAAAACTTACTTTTGTCCAGTAACAATTTAGTGCAACAACATCACTGCATACGGGACCGCGAACGAAGTCTGTATCATTTCGACGTGCATTTTTTTTGAACATTTACTTTAAGCTTCTCCAGAAGTTTGGTGTCGAAATTTGCGTAATGTAAAGCCACGGCACTTGCCATGATCATCACGACTTACAACGGTGTTACTTATGCAAATATTGTTGTATTTTTGATTATTTGTATTTCATCAAATGCATGTAATGCCCTTTGTGAGTTCTTTCACTTCTTAATTTACTTCTAAAGCTTCTCCATCTTTTGAGATACCATGTTCCAGCTCAACACTTGTTTATCTTGTACGCTGTCAACAGAAGTGTGTTGATGCTGTTCCAAATAATCTTGAATTGGCGGTATTAGATTTTAAGGATCTCAAATTATTTAACAGATCATAGGATTTCTCATTCACAAAGACGGATGATCGACTGCAGTTTCAAGATTTTGTTTTTTGTTTACTCTTTTTTAAAGGACAACATAAAAAGGTTTTAAAGGATTTCCAAATATCTCGATAAAATCATTCCCTTATAAAGCAATATCTTAGTTTTTCTTTGTTCATCGATGTTTAAATTTAGAATTTTATTGAAAATTTTCTTATTTTCAAATGAATAAGCACTGTATGATTTCTTAATTATAGCAAATTGATTTAGTGTCAAACTTGCGAAGAAACGTACACTAACTATTTACCTTCTACTACACAAGGATTTATAAATTACAAATGTGAAAACGTACTTATCACATATATTTGACTTTAATGTTACAAAAATGCAAATAATTTTTCTCGTTATTAGACAAAAATCAAATATATATTTTCACTTAAGTAGAGTGATCTTCTCTACTTATATTGAAATATCAAATATCGAACCGTCCTGGCTTACAAGGGCAGAAACAAGAATTGATTTGCATTAAACCCAATCAAACAACTCTGTATGACATAAAACACGTAAAAAAAGCTTTTTGAAGAACAATTACTCTGTTATATCTTCTGATAGGACTGGGATGGAATCAACGGAAAGAAAGGCATGCTATCAAGGAGTGAAAATTCAGAATGTAAATTTATTATCCCTGACGCAAAATCCTCAATCAGCCAAATGTTAAGGCTGATTGAACTCAAGGTCTCAAACTTGATCAAACACAAAGATTCGATAGATGAAAAGAAAGAATGTGAATGGAGTACCTGCATACTGAAAATAAATTTTTTTGTTCATTATTTGGATATTTTATTGTATGTCCATTTTGTAACAAACTTATGAGTATAACAGTTATCAGTTCACTGCTGCGTCTAATCTGTTCACGATTCTAGTAACTATTCCAATGTCCTTTGATGCTTTAAGAAATAACGTCAGAAATTTCCTATTTTCGGTATATTATTTCGAGATGATAAAATGCTACTTTAGAGCGATATCTCAGAGGCCAATTATATATATTTAATGTAGTTAGCGACTTCATATCCCACTTGATATCTAATAAAATCCATTGCAAGATTCATAGATAAGGAGATGTTAAACATCTTCTGTTTATCAAAGTGACTAGAAATTCTTAGTTAGCACCTGCAATAGAAATCAGACTAAAAAATGTGGATAGACTTGCGATCTTAGAATAATTTTTTGAGAAATTCCCTAACATTTGTAATTGATTTGAAAGAAAACCTGAAGGAACTTCCAGCAGCCAGCTCTGCCACAGTTTGTAGAACTTAGATCATCATTGGACTTATTATCCAAAAATAATGTTATTGTTTCTAAATCTTCTCTGAAGATTCAGAAATAGTAACAATATATAATAACAACTAGTGTATAATTATTATCGATGTGATGTTTTCTTATAATTTAAAACTGATAAAGTGGCATCAATATTGATTAAGAAGCTTTTTCTGAAATACAATTATTATACTAAAACTTTTAATTTATCACATTCAAAATTTATGAAATTTGAGAAACTCACATTAAAATTCAAGTGAATTTACTCTAAAGTATAAGCACAAAATATTTATAAAGAATTTTGTGCTTTTCAAACATAAATTATATTCGTATGATGTACTTTTAAAAAAGCATTATTAACGTTTTGAAGACCAACTTTTATGACTGTTCCAGAGTTCTATCTTAAAAAGAAATAAGAGCTTAACAATATCAAATTCATTCAATTTGCATTAAATGTATACATTTTTTTTCCATATCTCTTGTATCGAATGTATTACATTATCATTTTTGTGGTTTCCGCAAGCAGTTTGGTGAATTCCCAATTACCAGTTACTCAAGTATCAATTTTTCTTCATGTTCACAACTTTCTTAACATTTTGTTAATGCGAATGGCAACGATGAAATCCTGTCACTTTGAAAGGGAGCTGTCAAGGCATTCTGCCACTTTTTAGCCATAAAGAGGAACGGGAAAAAGAGTTTTTGAACATGGATTGACAAGAAAAAGAAGTAATAATAATAAAAAGGAGAAAAGAGCGGAGACAGAAAAAAAATTGGAAACTTTCGAACAAGTGCCGTTGGTCGTTTTTCCCATTTGGGCATAGAAGATTCCATTTAATACTTCAACTGTCCACCCACAACTAACCAACAGTGCGGGGGGAAGATTGACATTTTTTCGGTTTCTGGATCAATAGATCTGTGGGGACATGGCTAAAAGTTCCAGTTTCTTGCTCTGCTTCTTGTTTACTTTTTGTGCTTCCTTCTTTTCCCCGCGTCGCACTTATCGGGCCGCTCTTTTCGTTGTCCACGGTCACCAAATGCCTCTCTTGAGTTCTTCCACCATTTTTGGGTCGTCAACAACTTGCTTCGAAGAAAAGTCGTTTCGATTGGACTCTGAATAGAGGAGAGAAATATTTTCGTTTTCATAGTCGTGCCATTTATTTTTCTTTCTTTAAGAGGTGAGAAAAATAATACATTTAAGAATCTTTCAATTCTTTAAGTTATTACTTTAATACGCCATTTCACTTTTGTTTTTAGAGTTTGACATGCTCTTCTGCTATCTTCTTCGTGTTTGATTTCAGATGTTTGGAAATGAGATGATTTTTTTTTCTGTAACTGGAATAAAAATATGTTTCAATTTTTCGTAACTAAATGTCGTAAATATGGCAAACGGATTTTTTTTTTATTTCAATAGCTGATTGCCTTTCTAACATGAGTGCAATTGCAGAATATAGAATCTATTATTGTTCCCTGAAAATTAAAATTAGAAAACCATCTAAAAGAAAATAAGTTTAAGTCATTCTTTTAACAATATGTATTTTTATCACAGTTTCTACTGAAAGGATTAACTGCAGAAAGGATTAAATCTTGGAAAAGATCACTGCATAAATATTTTTCGATAAGTTGAGAAGTTTGCCCTTTTAATTATAAATGCTCATAGTTTTATATATATTTATATCTTTAACACTATATGAAGCATTAAGAAAATGAGTTTGTATGAAATACTACCTAGAAATGAAAAAGGAAAAAAGATAAAAACTGGAATTGTGGAAGTGATATTTATAGATACTAAAATAGCTAAGCACTGCCATTTTAGTCAAATTTTTAATCTACGGATAGCAAATTTCAAAGTTTTCGTTTCAAAACTATAACAAATATAGAAGGAAAAAATGTCGGATCCAAAAATATAGACAAACACAGATTTTAGTTCAAAATCAGAATGCTCTACTATTTCGGTTCCTCTGTGTATTCAGTAAACTCATTTTACGGCAAGTATTAACATTCCAGCAGGCACGCCTTCTTTCGTGTACACTCAAGCAGACAGAACAAGAGGGGTCGCAAGTATTTCCTAGGTACACCATTATGAAATATAAATTTTTAAGAAGTTAATTTTTCAAATTGGGTTGTAATTGGAAAAAGTTTAGTGAGTATAATTTTTTTTTAATTATTTAAAAAGGAATGGAAACAGTTTAATCATAAAAGACAAAAAGAATATAAAATGCTTAAAGAATGATTTGGAAATATAATGAATAAATAACCAATGGAAATGTTTATATTTCTAATACAAAAATATCGAAACAATATGGTGATAAAATAATTAAATTTTAGATGTACATTCATTTGCAGTGCGTGTAAATACGCTTAGAATGCTCCGAACATGTAAATTTTTTACCAAATCTCAAACATTTTGATTCTAATGTGCTTAAATTCAGCAGGTTCGTGTCTTCGGCCACTTCTTTAAAATCGAATTATGCTTTTCTTTTCAATAATTTTAGTTTAGATCGCTATATAATGAAGTAGGTACTCTTCGCGCAAGACATTCTTTTGTAGTAGCATGTATCAGTTGTCGTAGAAATTTCCTTTTAAGAAATATTTTTTATTGTTTCGCGAACAAATAAAGAAAATATGAACCGCAGCTATGTTTAAAAAGATTTTAAAAAATCAGCAACAAGAAAAAGAAAATATTGCAGGAACTTACCTCAACGATTGCTCGTATTTCTGAAGTATAGATAGAAGATTTGCATTCTATTAAGGCTTCGAATAGCATTAATAGATTCGCATAATGCAAAAGGTTGTTACCAATTCGTTGAAAGGAACTTTAAGAACAGTCAGAATCGGCTTTCGTAACTGCCTGTGTTGAAAAGATAAATTCATCTCTAGTGTGTTTCTGAAATATGCACACTGTCTTGGAAGTTAAATGCCAGTTATGCTCAAACATCGTCGCACCACGAGTGAAAGCTTTGCTAATCAAGTTGATGATGTACATGAATTGAACTGCATCATCCTTTGTCAGTACATAAGATTAGAGATGAGCTGAAAGATCATCTTACAATCACATCTTTCAATCATCAAAAAAAAAAAGTCACCGAGATTTTAAAAAAATGGTATTTTAATTCTATATTCATCGAAAAAAATCAGTGGATAAGAAACTCAATACATAAAGCGGACATATTGTAATGTTCTTAAAATAACATAAATTTGGCAAGAACATAAATTTGGTTTGTCTTTACCTAACAACATTTTTCCTTTCAGTTAATATTCCATTATTTTATTGACTATTTTTATTCTACTTTATATCCTTATCATTTGTTATATTTTTGCTTTATATTTCTATTTGTATGTTTGTATTTACATCCACTTTTTACTCACTTATAAAAAATTAAAATAAGATATCTGATTCCGCTAAAAAGTAATATAATTTTCTCGCCTTTTTCTTTATGCGTGTGTAATGCTAGAGTCACTGTTTTTTAATTACTTTCACCATAAAACTTATAATTTCCTTTAAATTGACTAATAAAAGAAAGTTTAATTATTTTCCATATTTTGGAACTATCTTTTCAAACTTTAGTAGTTTTTTTTTAGATTTCCACATTATATTTTGTTATCCATTATCATTTAAAAAATATTTTATCATTCACACTTTTATTCATTTCTTTTCATTTTATATAAAAAGCAAGTTAAGAGGCTTAGTCGCAAGGCGGATAATAAGTAGAAACCTAAATTTAGTATTACTTCTTTTCTCATCAAGCGCTATTCAGAAGGAGTGAAAAAGCCATTACAGATATTCAGCCAGGGCTACGTCACAACACTTAAATCATCATTTTTGGTATATTATTTTCCCAAGAATCAACCACGTCTCATATTTAAAAAAAATGATTACTGTAAAACACATACATTAATACACAATTACTGAATTTTATACCAAATTTTCAATATTCATTTTGATAAGTTATGTGCATGCCTTTAAAAACGATTCAAAAATGGGACAGTTTATTTCAGATCCAACAGAAAATTTAAATGTTTCACTCAATCAAAAGAATACCCGTCTTCAAAAATATTTACTTTTAATCATGTTTCTTCGGTGAATATGATACATTTGAGCGTTTCTTTTATTTTTAATCTTGTGTGCGACATCGCTTCGATGCAAAAAATGATCTGCTCCCTCTCTCTCTCTCTCTTTTCTCAATGCGAACTCTCAAGAACATTATTTGCACACGAAGCGACACTTTGGAATGAAAGAATTTTCCATTTGAGAAAGAAAAAAAAAAGAAGAAGAAGAAGAAAAAAAATCTCACCGAATTAAATTGAATCCCTACAAATAGCATTAACTTCAACCGTGGCTTTGATGTTCTTCGGAAAGCTAAGCAACCATCTTGTAAACTGTTTACTCTATTTTCCCTTTGTGCAGATGAAAGGAACGGGGATTCAAGCTTAGGTTCGCAAAAGCTTTTCCCGTAAATAAGATTTCTTTTCCCTCGGTTCCATGTCCCGTTTGATGATTGGTTACTAAAATCTAGATTTGAGGATTGTTGTGACACTTTTCCCTTTTCAAAATGGGTTTCTCGCTGAGACACCAGCTATGCACCTTTGCGGTTCTCAAAAATAGAAATTTTGTTATGACTTTGCCGAAAAGTCGACGAGAATTCTTTAAGCGAAGATGGAAATTGAAGAATGTTTATTCTCTGTGAAATCTACCAAATGCTATTTCAGCATTATGGCGTGCCATTATGCCTCTCAGTTTTTATAAATATGCCGTCATTTT
>JAPMOR010060412.1:32687-64047 GCA_026543865.1 Argiope aurantia
TTTTTTTTGTCATTTTTGTTAAAAGAAATGAACTATCTTGAAACTGAACATGCACAAAAAAATATTCAAAATTTTATCAGGTGGCACTTAATAAATTGAGATACCGTCAAAGATGTATTAAACCATTCATCTAGCAAACAACTTCATGATTAATTTGAATGTGAATTAAATATATGCATGAAGGTAACATGCATATGAAGCGTGCACTTAGTTTTTGGACTGAAGGAATTTCTAATCATTTCGAATGTTCATTACATATTAAACATAATAATATTCAAGGTGTATTTAATTTTCTGACACTCATTCTTGTATGCATTTCAGTACTGATATGGCTTTTTTAGAATTTTTAGAACCAATTTATTTGAAATAAATGAATTGCATTGTAAAATAATGTCTTAATTAGATAGAAAAGAGCAATGAGATAATTTTCTTTTAGTCGTCTTTAATATATTTACAATTGATTATGTGCATTTGTCGACTTGAAAATCTGAAATTCATGACTTTTCTCGAATGCAAAAACACTTTGGGTAAGACAAAATTTCTGCATTCTTTCCAAGTATATCAATACAGTTTTGTCATTTTTAATTCATTTTTGGTTTTAGGAATTAATAAAGTAACTTTTTTACATAAATTTATCCACCGAAGGCGATATATTACGAATTCAATTATCAGAACCCAATTGCGCCTTTAGTGTGCCTAATAAAAATTTTGATTTATTCAAGCATTAAAACAATAAAAATAACTTAATCTTTCACAATGCTTTCCAAACTTTGAATTATATTTTTCATTCTATTGGATAGCTATATTATATTCCAAATAATTATAAACATTTTATCCAATAACTTCATAATAGAAATATCAACCAATGACTTATAATTACTTATTATTGCTTTAATTTGTTTTATTAACCAAAAATACTTTAAAAGTTTTTAAAAATTTCCAAAATCAGTGGTAAGAAATTTCAAATTTTGTCTTGGGATTATAAATGATACAGAATGAAATTTTTCAATATATATATTTGAAATATACGTGTGGCTTTACTTTCTACACCATGATTTTACTTTTAAACAACATCAAATAAAAATAAAGCTATGGTTTTATAATTAGTTTTTTTTCAATTCATATCCTTCAGGTTTGTACATCTCATGTTGTTAAAAACAACTGAAACTCATGAATAAAATATGAGAATTTAATAAGGTTTTAGCGCACTTTTTATAAAATAAAATTTCTATCATAAAACTTTAGCAAATAAGTTGCAAAATATTTTTGAACATTTTTGTATTTTATTT
Organism: Argiope aurantia; assembly: GCA_026543865.1. Taxonomy (NCBI): domain Eukaryota; kingdom Metazoa; phylum Arthropoda; class Arachnida; order Araneae; family Araneidae; genus Argiope; species Argiope aurantia. The sequence goes on from JAPMOR010060412.1 coordinate 33,977, forward strand.
ATTCTGAATTCTTTAATAAAGTTTTTCTATCAAATTTTTAAATTCCAATTCGCTTTTAAATTTCTTGAGGTCAAATCTTACTTTTATAAACAAACAAAAAATAATTTGTTTTAAATTTATTTTCCTAAGCGGTGTTTTTCCACTTTAAGAATAAAAGGAATCTCTAGCTGGACCCAAGAATTTTATTTACACATTTATATCTCTTTAAATTTGCAATAAATAAAAATAAACAGGATTATGAACGAAGGATGTTGGTTAGTGGTTGATATCACTTTGAACTTCCCTCATATTTAAACTAACTTAAATATCTTTAAGAATTTTGCATGCTATTTTACTTGTTTTAACTGCCTTTACTTAAAAAGAGGAAATGATTTTGAGTTTATGGAACAACCTTCGACTTTGTTGACCTCCAAAAGTAAGAAACTCCTCATGTTGTTAACAAGAGTACCTTTTCATTTCACAAACATAACTTGCTGCCATTACGTGGGGAAAAAATGAGTTTTACAAAAATTAAATGCCCGTAAAAAAAATTTAATATTTTATAGCAAAAAAATGTGAAGCAAATATTTCAGAAATGTTATTTCGGAAGAAATGAGATTTTTTTGGAACCAATTATTTTTCTGTTTTTCTATTTTTGTTTCCCCCTTAAAATAAATAAGACGCTCTAAGGGGAAAAAATATGAGATGAAAAGTTACCTAGGTGTTTCTATTCTCTTTTTCAAAACAATGAAAGAATGACAATCTATTAAAAATGTCAATATTTTTTTTAAGCAGTGATTTCTTTTTATGCATTCGAATTTCGCTTTATTAATCATTGGACTAATTTTAAAATTTTGAACTGTTATTAAATTCATGAAGAATAACATCAAAATTATAACAAACAAAAAAGCTTTAATTTTTCAATTGTGAAGGAAGTATAAAATTTGTAATTATATTTTGTTACATTTGCTAATTTCTAAATCGAATGCAATGTTTTTCTAACATGCTATTTTATCTGGAGATCTCGGAACTTGGACATCTTATATTTCACAGGAATACAAATATTTATATATTTATCAATTACGCATCGCATTCGATGTTATACTGCATAATTTTTATTCATTCCAAGAAATATATAGAATACTATATATAAATATAGTCACAGTTATTGACTTCTGATTTGATTACAGGTAAATATACAACAAATTTTGTGTTTAAAGTCTTTAAAATTCGATGCTTATGGATTTTGGCTTATAGACTTAATTTGAAGAAATAATTTAAATGAATTTAAGAATTTGGCATTTGACAAAGAGCCTCAAAGAGTTCTGCAATGTAAATTTTTAAAAAAATCATTGCTTTATTTTGAAATAAATAAGATAATACTAAAAGGGTATTAGAGTATTATATTTTCATATTAATATAACATTATATTTTAACTGCATCTGTTTGCTAATATTATACTTCTAATACGGTATTTCGTAACATTCTAAATCCAAAAATAGCGTAATAATTTTAAGTTAGCACATCAAATATATGCTTTGATTTTGCATTGAGCAATTTTGTGTAATATTAAACGAATATTTCTGAAACTTTAACATGGACAGTTATAAAACATAATATTATGTTGTAGAGAATTGCACACTGTTTCAGTATGTAGTTAGTACAAGCGTTGTAATGTACATTGAATTGGAATATCGTATAGCGATTATTTAAGGTTTGTTTTTTAGGGATTGTTGCGATTTGACAATTCGTTAAAAAAGGTCAATTTCTTGTTTTCATCTTCTCTATTTCGCCTCAATATTCTCTTTATTTTTAAAATTTTAATATCCAAACAAAATTTTGCAAAATCCTAAGTATCTAATAATGCTTTCTGATTGTATTAAAAAAAATCCTTTTTCACATCACTGAGGGGGAGGAGGAGAATAACATCAAAGTTATTTATCTTTGCTGTTCTCTTTTCAAATTATTTGATTTCAGAATCAGAAAAATAAACAGCTTATAATCCTTTCAATCCATTTATCCTTTTCCTTCCATTACATTTTCTTTATTTTTATTTAAAGTACGGTAATAAAGTAAATAATTTAAATGAAAAATAACTGACGACAGGCATATTTAATGCAACCCAAAGAATGTTTTGTACAATTCAAAGAAAAAAATTACATATGAAATTAACTTTTCTCCATAACTTCAAAATGTACATATTATTTTTTATTAATTGAATTAGAATAAGGCCGATACTATCAAAATATTTCATCAAACATAATTTTTTGCAAATAATTTATTAACTTTATATTAACTGAATAAAATAGCACACAAAAAAGGGTCTATATTTTCATGGGAGATTCTTTTTTATAAAAATATGTTTTCATCAAATATCAAAAATTATAAAAAATATAATTTCATTAATGATGCTCAGCAAAACATAATTTAATATAAATTTTTAGATTTTAAATATCTTGATTTCAAATTTTTCTTTATTGAATGCTGTAAAACATAAAAAAAATATTAAGTACATTATTTCTAGCATTTTCTGTCTTTTTCTAATTTTGTGTAGTACAATATCTGAAAATCCCATGGAATTTCTGCATTTTGGTGTGTGTAAAATTCCTAGAAAACAAATATGTGTGTTATTTTTGGAATCTATCTTCATTTAGATGCTTTAAAAACTTTCAAATTCTATAACAATTCGCATGCGATCATTTTAATCAAATTATAATTAAATATTTCCAGTGAGACAAAAATTGATGAAAGTGTTTTGAATTTTATCTAATACATGATAGCAGTGAAAAACTCAATATACACTTAAAAATAATTTTTATTGGAAATTCAATTTTATTTGATCACAAATCAAAATTAAATTATATACATGTTTTCGAGATAAATGAAACGAATGAGAGATTTCTTGTTATCAGGTTAAAAAATTGTGAAGCATTTCAATATTTAAATTAGACAATCATATTTATTAAATGAAAGTGTGCATTATATGTCATTAAAATATAAAATCTTGTCAATTTTTCGATTTTAATAAGCAGGTGTTTATATATAAATTCATTCAACACTAAAAATTACACCAATTGTAGGTAAAACACAAAATATAATTAGATAGAAATGACTAATCGAACGATTTGATTCCTTCATAATATTAAGCACGTGTGAAACAATAGAATATTGTTTGAGAGTATTAAATAATTTTTTTAAGTTCCCGATGAAGCAAAATATATAATGTAATACATTCAAAACATTATAAATGAATGCAAATAAAAGAACTATATAATAATAAATATTATCTAAATAATGCAATGCTTCCATGAAACAGCCATATACTGTAGCAAATATAATTAGTGAATTGCACCATTATTTTTTAATTTGCTATATTTACAAAAAAAATACATTTAAACGTTAATATAAATTTTAAGAAGCCTGCTACATAATTTGATGCCTGAGAACGTAATTTACTCCAGCGTGTATATGAACCATTAGATTGCGCCTATATGAAATCTTATTCTTAATAGGGGGGAAAAAAGTGGTTTTCTCCTTTATCATATCACTGTTAGAAATGATCTTAGTTTAATTTTGGCCACGGATTAACCTATACTTCCCCTTCTAACTAGTAATAAGTATCGCCAGTCACATATAACATCATATAATAACACAAAAAGGTAAATTTATCTGCACGTATATTAAAAATTCTCGAAGATCAACAGAGCGAAGGAACAGAGTTGATAGTGTTTTCATATTAAATTTCACTGACTAAATATAAAGGAAAAATGCATTTTTAGGCGAAATCAGTATTGCATGCAAGGAAGTGATTAAATATTTTGATAAAACCTCAAAACATTTCCAATACATATAGTTTCATTCAGTCATTAAATAAATTATTTAAAAAATCATTTTTCGATATTGATTATGTACCTTCATAGTCACATTTGCGATATTACCAAATGATAATTCATTCAAGTTGTTTTCGATACGTGAAAATTTAATGCTAAAATATGACTCTTTTATCAAAATTATACAATGGTTTTCATTCATGTTATCAATAATTTTTACAATCAGTTTTTACATAAAATGAAAAAAAAATGTTTAAAATTCCTGTGATAGTTTTATAGAACAATTGTAAACATTGCCTAACTTTAAATATGCACTTGAAAAAAAAATCCACTCATAGAAAACAGTTAATTGAAAATATTTACACGATCAAAAAGTAGTTTGGTTTTGAATTTTGTCGGTGAATGCCTATTTTATATATGATTTACATAATTACCTCTACATTTTCTTCTACCTATGACAACTGCTAAAGATTGCTCCTTATTTTACAAATGGCAAACGAAACATTTTAAATTACATTCCGCAAATCGAATGAGACCCTCTTGAAATGATAAGAACAAAATGATACAAAAAGAATCATCTGAAAGCATGATCAGTCGCTATGACAAAATTAATGGAACCATCCACTCATAAACTCATTTTCAATTACACTCGCAGGAACACGTGCGATTGCGAAGGAATTATTGGATTTTTTATTCTCGTGTGATCTTTTCTGCTAAGCCCTGAATAAACAGTCATGGAGAGACGAATAACCGCGAAGCCAGCACCGATCTGAAATGACGGGGGCGTCTCTCCTAACTTAATGTGTGATTTACAGCTGTGGGCAGCAGTTACTCCCGCCATTTATCCATACAATGAGAAAATAGGGTTTATGGTGTAATCATAAATTTCGTGACTGCATCCCTTAATTCGGGATTTTGCGCCTTGTGATTATTAGAAATAAAGAACATCTCAGAAGCTCTTTGGTGAATGAATTGATATCTTTGAAAGGAATGCTTGCTTCGAAACAAGCCATTATACACAAGTGAATTTCGAATGAAAATCGCGTGTGTATAATGGCTTGTTTTCGCAATAAAGAGATATTTAATACACATATTTTATTTTCATTAAGTATATAAACATGTATCATTTGTTGAGAGGATTAAGATCCCCCTTTTCAGGGTAAGAACAGGATCATTTAAAAGATCCGCAGTTTATCACTTCTATAAATTAATGATTCGATGCAAATAAAATTTTCTTTAAAAATTTATATTATTTTTCATCTATTAAAATTATTTTTCACTATGGAAATTTTAGAAATTTTATTTTGCCATTATATAATAATGGAAAGTTTTTAAGATTTCTTAGTGTGTTTGGGTAGTTTTGATCATTTAACGAGAAAATGTCACTAGTTTATGTGTTTTAAATTCTATATAAGTATAAGGGAAATCTGACATTATGAATTGACACCATTTCTTGTGTTATTAAAATACAGACAATATATACATGTTGTTTTGCGCATCAACCAAACATTTAGAAACTAATTAGATTATGTTTATATAATTTATAATTACATATTGTGCTTATATAATTTATAAATTTTAAGACATAGTGTTTTTCTTAATAGAAAAATTAGAGTGCAATATGTTGATTAGAATTTTAAAATAATTTTTTATTATTATTATTTTATACGATTTTAGTACTCTCACTTTTATTTTGTCAAACAAAATTAATTTAAAATTCCGAATAATTTTGTCTTAGATAAAAAAATATACTTAGTATAGCAGCCATTTTTTTCTACGCTGTATAGATTAATCACAGTAACTATTAAAAAATGATTTAACTTATAAGAATAAATATGCTTTGAAAATTTGTAAGCAATATTTATTTTCAGTGCATACTGTCGACTGAAATCCCAAGATTTTACCTGAGTCGTATAAATTGTGAAATTTAAGAACTATAATAATAAATTCTGTTAAAAAAAACTTTTTTTGCATGGAAATACCTAATAGTAGGTCAAAATAAAAACGATACTATAAAATTAAAAAAAATTATTTATAATATTTTATGTCAACATACTCTTCCGAATAGAAATGCCGCTTACATTCAATTTATAATTTGTATTTTATATTTGCATATCGCTCTTCTTCATTCATTTGATGTAGAATTTTTGTCCCCTAAAATTACACTTTTTTTTAACGAAGTTGAAAATCTTTCTAAACACTTTTTTTTTTATCTAGTGGAACTTTTCCCATAAAATATCAATTTCAAATGGCTTGCCGATCACTTTCTGTAAAATTCATTACCTTCTAAAGCAATAAAACGTTCAAAATATTATTCCTCATTTCTGAGCTAATGCATTACCTACTAGATTGGAACCAATGGGTAACTCTTGTCAAAAACACATAAGCAATTCCTCCAAATGGGTTTCTGAAAGAAATCTCCATAAATCATGTCGCAAGGGTAACAAAAGAAAGACATAAAAATTGCAGCAATAACTTGGGGCGATTCGCACCAATGCTGTTACCAAGGTACCTTCCAAACAATCTCAGATTATTCAAAAGGTTAAAGAAAAAAGGCAAATCTTTCTGTTACGCTTTAAGACCGGTAAGGTTTCTTTTTAAAGATTAAATTGCCTCCAACCTTCCAAAATTGTCATTGTTTATTATTTATTTTAAGAATCATCACTGAATTTGTGATGCACATCCGAGTATTTCGATTAATTAAAGACAGTATTCCGAGCATTCGACAATTAAAGGTGGAAACAATAAATTACCAAAGGTAATCAAAAAATTTGAAAATATGTGGCTAAATTTGGAGTATTATTCTTTAAAAATATCCCTTTCATTTAATAGGTATAAATCAGAAACAACCATAGCATTTTCTTTCAATAGATGAAGTATTTATCTTTCAAACAACAGATTACGGTGGGTGACATCAAGGATCTCTTATAAAGAATTAAATTCTAAAGGCGAACGAGGGAAATTCTTTCCCTTTTTCCAAGGCTTTGAAAAAAAAACCTGACGAAATTCTAAACCAGGCAGCCTAGTAAAAGAGTTCTTGGCTTTTTAAAAGGAAGTTCTCTGGTTCGAGACCCGATTAAATAAAAGATCTAAAGAATACTCAGAAATGGAGTTTGTTTCGGCCACAAATGGGGTGTGGAAGTTTAAAGAGGTCTGTGCTGTCTCAGACATGGTCTTCGTTATCATTTCGCATTAAAATTGATATTCAGTAGGAGTAAACTTATCAAATAATTTTTGAACAGCCTGCGGTGTTTCTTTTATTCTTCTCAATATCTCATTAACAATGAACTCGCCGATCCTACTGGAAGTGCTTTAAGGGAAGAGAGTGGATCTACCATATGCTTAGTCACATAAAAAGTTAACTTTTCTACTGAAGTGACAACTGATGTTCACTTCTGTTTATGGTGGCAACGGGACGATAAAATTTGAAAGTTTTTATATTTAGTACAGAAATTAACTCTTAATGATTGAATTTAACTTGCTGTTATTTTAAAGAAATGGATATTTTGATGAATAAAAATATGAATCAGAGAATTCATGCATCAAATACTTATCTAATCAGATTTTACTACTAAAAAGTATTATAAACAAAACATTTTAACTCCATATTATTTTTAATATAATTAAATTGACGTGTTACTGAGTAATAGTGAATAGATTAAGCGTGAAAGTACATTAAACCTTAAACCCCATGACCCTTAATCATCATGAAGTGATTCTTTTGAACAAGCCAGATTTACAATATTTCATATTTACAGGGAACAAGGGTTCATTTTCACCCAAGATCATTTCCTTGACTAAGTAAATATGTTTTGGGAGCCCAAAGTAAATTTTCTTTTTTCATTTCTAAGTGCATTGAAATGTTATTCGTGAAAAAAAATCAATTAAAATATTTTTAAGATTCAAGCAAACATCCATTTATAATTTTATATATAATATTATGCAACCTTTTAAGTGGTTTAACTTTAGATTATTTTTCCACTACGATCTTTATCTTATGAAATTAGTTTTGTTTAAGTTGTACTTCATAGGCCCATTTTTCCTTAGTTATTTAAGCACAAAACCACGAAACTCACGCGATTATTATTAAGAAAACAAAAACACTGTTGGGATTTTCATGATAATTTAAAAAATAACACAACCGGTCAATGAATAAAGAAATGTTAATTTCAAGTAATAGTCTTACACCTGTTACCATATATACTTCCAAATTAGATTATCCTGGAGGGGTTCAACGTTAGATTACCCAAAAAAACGAATTATTTTACATTCTTTAAACAAAATACGTTTACTTATGAAGAGTTTCTCTTTTTACTTGTAACTAATGTGCTGTGAAATGATTCCATATCTCATGCAAGATTCAGCCATCGTAGATGAGCGTGCACAAATCTGTACTCAAGCTTTTGCCGATCTAACTATACCTCTTCATTACTGTTCCCTGAAAATGCGAGACCTTTCACTAAGACTCGGATAAGAATAAGGACAAGCAAAGTAAAATCAAAATTTAAATAAGAAATTGTCACTTGAAAAAGAAACCATACGACACTGAAATCAAATATCTTTTCACCCTGACTCTCATCTCCGAAAAAAAAAAACGATTCAAAAAAATGTTATTATATATTTATATATATATATATATATAACCAATCTAAAGAAGAAATAGTTTGAAAACGAAACTAAAATGAAAACGAAAACAAAACAGTTTCGAAATCGCAACTAAAAATTATTTAATATTCAAACTAAAACCAAAAATGGAACAGGTAAAAACTTTTATATTTTGTTATATTTTTTTATTTGGTTTATTTGTTTTTCCTATTAACTTGATTTATATATATATATATATATGTATAATTGTAAAGTTTAGTAAATTTTTCATACATTAAATAATAATATAATAAATATATATTTAAAAAATATAAACTTTTTAAAAATTACGAACTCTTTTTTTTTTAATTCTATGAATAAAAAAATTGAAATTTAATCGAAAATAACTATGCTCTAACTATATATAACAAAAATAACTATGTTATGTGTTTCATGTATATACGACTTATTTCTCATTGATGATTGTTTTTATAGTAAATGCATCAAAGATTTGCAACTTCTTTGTCAAAGTTAAGCACATTACAAAAAATTTCAGTTTTTAAAAATGAGTGATAAATGCAAAACTAAGCAAAGTTAAAATCAACATTCGCAGATGAACTGTGAACTTATATATGAATCCAATAGAGAATTAAATCTGAAAATCGATCAACGATATAACGCTTTCCCTTATTTTAGAATGGAAGAAAGATTATGTTATTATGACATCTGATCCTACCTTTAGGAAACAGTTATCACGATAGATAACTCGCCATGTCACATGACATTTAATAAATCTGAATGATTGAAGTGCCGCTAATATGAAACAGTGAATCATGCAAAATGGATTGCATTCGGATCGTTCAAACACCGAACGCTCATAATGTGTTATCGGCAATAGGATAGACTAACTCAGAGACGTTCCTTTAGAAACCTTTCACAGTAGCTTCCCATCCTTGTATATGGATTTCGTTACCCGAGAGATTAAAATGCCTGGCAAACAAATGCAAGCTACTCAAAAGTAAACAGTGAGCAGGCTGTAAAGCACCAATGCTCGTAAAGTGTATATTTTGAAAACTGAATTTGAGTGCAAAATTCTACAAGGGTATGGTTATCAATTTCAGCATTTTCCAAATAGATATTTTTCTTTTAATAAATAAATATGCTCATAATTTCCATTTAGATCCTTTTTCTTCAAAAGCTAGCGTTTGTTCACACAAATGCAAATGAGTGAATCGATACATATTTCAACAGAACCAGAAAATCGAGGCAAAAAATATGCAGGTCCAACAGAAAGATTTACGGGAGACCGGGCTTGTTATACAGCTAATTAAAATGTCACATCAACACCGGATGAAAAATGAATTTGTCATAGATTAGATGCGTTAACTCTCCTATCAGACCATCTACGGCGTATGCGAGTTCTGTTATTAAGCATGAGAGTTACGTTGAACTTTATTAAACATGAGAATTTGCTCACGGATGAGGATAATTGGAGCTTTAACTTGAAATATTTGTTTTTCAGTATGAATTATGATTTGGGAAACTAAATAATTAATTTTTTAAAAATACAAAATTGGCGTCGGGGCATAGAATACAGTATATAAGGTTTAAATGAATTTTGAAGTCTTTTAACTGCTCGATACTATTTTCAAATTGGAAAAGTTTCTATTAAAAGAACTTGAAAAACTCGTTCATTTTTTAAACTAAAGCAAGAGTATGTAACTTCTAAATAAAGTTTTTCTTTTATCATACAAAACTAATATATTAGTCAATTATTTTGAAATTAATTTAAAAGATTTTAAAATTAATTATTTTAAAATTTTGCTTTAAATGTTTTGAAACTTTTGATATTTACAGTTTTATTATAGAGGAAATTTATAGAGTAATTAAAAAATATTTAATTTTTTTTGAAGTGTAATAGCTTGCCTCCTTCATCTTTCTATAATATTGTACTGTATACATTATATACCTTGTACTGTATACTCCTGAAGAATATATAAAAATTCTAATTTAAATTCAATTCGAAAGCATTTTTATATTAAAAAAATACTTATTCCAAAATATCTAAACTTCTTTATAACATCAAAAATTCAAGAATTCATTTTTTTATGAAATATAACCACAAAATCATTATGGCAAATATTTCACTCGTCATTTAACTTCCGAAATAGAAAATAGAGCTACAATATATTGCTACAAAACTTGCTAATATAAATAGTAATTATATAATTTAATTGCGAAAATAAATAGTAATTATAAAAATACAACACACTGTTGGCGTTTCAAAGTGAAATGTTAAATAATACATTTTATGATTAAAGTTCCAATTTTTTATTTATTTTCTTCATTAATTAATATTTGAGCCTTCTGTTTTATATTTGTTATAAATTCCTGCAGTTACTATTGTTAATCAAATATTTTGATGATTTAGATCATAGTTTAAACCACTGATATAAATGCAATAACAGCTGAAGCATATTAACCATAGACAGAACTAGATCAAATTACCTTATGTAATCAGAACTAAATTCTTGATAAAAACTGGTTTATATCGAGAATCATCGACATCTTCCTGGTGACTCTCCATAGAGATACATCATTCAATGTTATTTGGAAACGTATCGGCATGGTTTCGTAATATATTTTAGCATATGCTGATTTTAAGGGTTGTCACTCTTTTAAATATCTGTGTTGGTAACTGTAACCTTCGCTTTCTAATATTATCGCTGTTAATCCTTCTTAAGAAAATTTTCTTTGAAAACAGCATCTAATAATCCCGTATATAATATATAATCTAAATTCTATTTTGTGAATCAGAAGCGAAACGGTTTCCCCTTTATTGATTTAGATGAAAACTAAGCTGTGGTTATTGACACCGAAGGGCGGCGTTGAACAATATTGAGAGAGTCGAAGTCGAATTCAGTTTGATTTCTTTCCTTTCTGTATTCAAGTTCCTACAAATAGATATTGCTTTGAGACTAATATTGATTAAAATATGTCAATTTTGAAACTAATAATGACCGAATTTGAAACTGATACTGATTAAAATATGTGAACAAATATTATAAATTAACTGCTTATAAAAAAATTATGTTTTTTTGTTTTGTTATTGCTAACTATTTGTGAGAATACAACTTAAAAAAGAATAGAAATAACGCATAATATTAAAATTTATCCCTGATGTCGAGAGATAACAAGCTGAAATCTTGATTTCATTATAATAAACATAAAATGAACGCGGAAATAAATTATCTTCCCAAATATTTACGTATTGATTCAAACTAATGCTTCCGAATTGCCAGTTACGAGGCTAGTTATGCTCGACAGCATTTCGCTGAATTTTACTTTCCAGAAATTCTTTATATTATGGATTTTTTTTCTGTAATATTAATTTCTCCTCTCACAGAATTTGATTCAGCGTGAACTCCTCAGGACTCGGTGAGTCTCTTCGTCTGAGGTCAATGAATCCCTCCCGTATCTGATTGCATCCCGCACTTGTAAATATCCAGCATTTGCACGGCATAATTAATGAGGTTGTTCGATGTCAGCAAATACGACGTCTCGAATCAACACCCGCATGCCCGACTGCTTCATCAGCGCTTTTGTTGGCTCCCTTTGTGCCCGAATGAATGCCTCGGACGAGTAATTCCATTATGCAGACTGAAAGGATTTAATGCTTCACGAAAATTGAAGCAAAACCGAGTTAGATATTTAAGTGATAGGTCATTTAAGTTACTGTAAATGAAACTAAAAATAACTTCATTATAGTTAATTATTCGAAGTGTGTGGGTGCAATAAAACGTTCAGATCACTGTGCATTTGTAGTTTAATATTATTAGGAATTTTATCAAGGTATTACTGAAAATAATGATACAAATGAAAATTAAGATTTTGTACCCTGTTTTTAGATCAGAAATTCATGACTAAGTTTGCATTTAAAAAAACCAATGTATAATGTTAATTTAACAAGTCATTAAGTCATTGGATATTATCATCTACGCAAAATATCTGTTGGGTCCTATTCCTTTTTTATTAATGGCAAAATTTCATGCTTTAATTTAATCTTTAAAAAAATGAAGCTGTAATTCATATATGGATGACGTAGAAAAAAACATGTTAATATTATGCATTTATTTGGTACATTTTTTAAATAAGTTTTTTTAAAAAAAATTTCTTTGATTTTTTTATTTAGAATCTAATTTTAAAATGTTATTTAAGTCCAACAGTGTTTTTTTTATTTCTAAATTAGTAAGAGGAATTTTAATTAATCCATTGACCGACATGTATAGGTGTTTCAGAAAATACATTTCAATTGCAAGCACCTCATGGCCACTACGTCATTCACCATTTGAGCTGAATTTTTCAATTTAACAAATAGATCCGCCTTAAATGATTATGAAATTCTTACCAAATCTTGTGGCAGCCAAATTAAACTGGTAAATAAATATTCTATCGGTCCTACCATGCAACGTTTATAGAATCTTTTTAAGATTCTTACTTATTAAAATTAAGTCAGCCCTTAAATAATGCTGCTGTTTCAGTTGCATTATCTAGCAGTTGTAGGGAAAATGGACAATTTACCTGCATTAACTTTGTATAAAAGCAAATAGCAAATGCAACTCACACATCGTGTGACCTTTCAGTTTAGAAAAATGTTGAGTGCTGAAGAAATGAAGAAGGAAAAGGAGAAGATTGGAAAAATTAGTTTTCACTTTAATGAAGGTGTTGTTATCTGTTTGGTAGGAAATAATCCACTATAAATTTTTAAATTGTTGCCAAACAGTAGCAATTAGAAGCAATCTATGTGGCTTAAATCAATGAAAAAATGAAAAACGGTCAGGTATTAAGACAAAAGCAATTCTTCCCTTAGGACAACTCCGAACACTAATTGCGACATCGCATTATAAATGCTCGAGGAATTCCCGACATTCGAATTTGCAAACTCTTTCCTCATCTGAATATTATTTATTTCACTAACTCTGGAATCATTTTGAAGAGGAAAAATCAATTATGAAGGAAAACAGTTTTTGAACGCCCTTTTCCATCGCATCCAAGTAAATTTTAAAAGAGTAGCTTTAAAATTTTGACAGGAATATAGAAAAACGTAATCAAAAACAAAGGAATATATATTTTTACAAAAAAAAAATATTTATTTCTTCTAAAAAATAATTATTGATGAAATTAATATTTAAAAAAATAAAATTACACTATGCAAGTTGTTTTCGAGGCGATAAGCTTTGATTCATTAATACAGAAGAAAAATTAAACACAAGCGGTGTACTGCAGTGAAAGTGAAAATCTTTTACAGTTGGCAAAAATGAGATAAAAATTTGAAACAAAACAAATAAGTCAAAATAGCATTTAAAATATAAAGATATACAAGGGATAGTTCTTTACAGATTTTCAATGGCATTATATATTGCCACATTGAAATGAGATAGTCGACTCTCCAAGGTCGAATGGTCATGGCACTGATCTCATGGTCAAGAGATTGTGGGCTCGAATCCTGCTGGAGACAATATGATTCACAGTTTGTGTGAATATTTGATCTTATGTTTCATGATGATACTATGATTTCAAGTTCCAGAAGATTCTGGACAGTTCTTTAGTTTACCAGACAAGTGTTCTGGACTTTTCTTACTGTCTCCAAAAAAATATTCTGCAACTTTCCCTGCTAGTATAAAAGCAGAAGATCTGTCAGTCACTGTGTTCTCAATTCAGAGTTGAGTTAATAAATTGGTTTAGCTCTGCTTCTTGTGTGCGTCATTGAGTTCCATACTCAAGTACCCACGTGACAATATGTGTGTGTAATATTTTTTGAATCTTGTCGGCTAAATATTATTGTTACAAACCTGCAATTCGGCTTCCCAGCATAGTTTGTTCCATCAACAGAAAGAAAGTTTTACAGTTATTTGAATGGGACGGAGTCCAGGTGCGCGTCGAATGTCCCAGAGCTTGGCGACTTGGCGACGAATTTGGCGACTTTGGCGCCAAAATAGATAATACCCGAAACTTCGAGAATTTTCCCGATCCGTCCAGTAGGAACCGAGATACGCCTCGAACGTTCCTGATTGGTTGAGAGGCTTCTAGCCCCGTCTCCTGAGACCTATAAAAGGGTCCACAGCTGCCAGAGCAGGCCAGTGAAGCCAGTCGTCCGAGTTCGAAGGTAGAAGGCAGTAGGAGTTCGAGAGTCGGAGAAGTCCGAAGACGGAGCGGAGGAGTCGTAAGCGACGGAGTCAAGCTCGTCTTGAACTGAGCTGTGCGCTACTGTCTGCAGTAGATTCTGGTTGTATGCTACACGTCTCAGCTGAAGATAGTCGTCTCTATGCTGTATATAGTTGTCGCTTTTTTGCTGTCCTGTGTGTGTCTTCGTGTAAATAAACGTCGTTATTTCTTTTTCCATTGCCGTCTGATTATTGAGCGTTCTCCACACCATATAACTTCCACTATCCAAACGAACCTCGGTGAAAATTTCATAACAATATATAACATTACTTGGTTGAAGCATAGTGCAGGTTTGAAGACAGAGACGAGACGTTGTATTTTTAATTTTCTTTAGTATCCATCTCGGGAAAGCAATTTATTTACAAGCAGACGCATCGCGGCACAAATGCAGAAGTAAAGAAGAAGCGAAAAGGGACGAAACAAATGATCACTAGTCTTATATAACATAGTATTTCCGGCCACGTGCAAATAAAATACATATTTTGACCTCTGATAAGGGCAAAAGTATCACTTTCATTTGATATGTAGCACTGATGGCGCATTATTTTTATAAAGGGAATAATTCGCTAATGCTTGTACATAATGCGTGCTTCTCCAAGATGAAATAAAACGACGTCACGAAATCGAAAGTTTTTTTACTGTCTTCGAAACTGCATTCTGCTTCACTTAAAATAATGTTCACACACACACACACACACACACACATATATAACCTCATTTTTTCGAATCTTTAATTATTATGAAATGTATTCTGAGAGTAATTGGAGAAAGTTATAGGTATTATGATTTTACAAATTTAATTAACCGCTTGTTCCTAGTTATATAGCTGGTTTAATGATTCTCGGACTTGGTGATCTCTCAGATTATTATAATGGTTATACTTTATGATGGTTATACTTTATTCAAACTATATTGTCATCTTAATGAAACCACATAGATTCTATTAAAGTCTGTGCAATGGAGAACCTTTAGATATAAATAACAATAAATATTTCCGATATACTATAGTTTTTTTATAGTAAACAAAAGAAAGCTGAAATAAAATTCATAATCAAGTGAACATTTTGATACATAATATTGTTTTGAGTTATCATAGAATTCCTATGCACAACATGAAGTCCAAAACATCTCCATGCAATGTTTTTGGAAAACCGCTTCGATCCTATATGAATTATATTAACTTGCAGAATATCGGCATATCTAATTGTGTTTTGTTTTCTTTATTTAATCTGAAATTTTCACAACTACTTTGCGTTACTGAAATGAATTTTAACTGCTGGAGATCATTAGAATCAAATAATTTGCATTGAATAATCATGTGCATTCAGCTGAATTTGAATGATATGAGAATCCGCTAAATCGGAATAAGTGTTATATTTAAGAAAAATTTTTAAATTACAGATTGAATAATAAGATCGAGGCACTTATTCTCTCTCAACGTTTATTCACAGTCACAGGGCCAGTTTTATTTTTATGAGTCTCCACTGAATAATAAAATAAGTTTGTTCCTTACATTTTTGATAAATATTAAATACAATGTTCAATAAATCAGTATATAAACTTTAATAAACCGGTTTGATTTAACTTTACATGTAGGGAATAAAAAGTTAAAAACTAAGGAAAAAAAACTAGCAGAAATATTTTTCTTTTTAAATATTGGTTTGTATTCAAAAAATGCAAGTCAAAGTGCCATGCTTCTTATCTCAATCTTAGATTAAATGAATGCTACTTTTGCTTTAAATATTACTTTTATATATAAATAAAACATATTTTGAAGATGTTTAACTGTTTTTTTATTCAAAAGGACCCTTTTATTCTAAAGTCAGAACCACATTTTCTTCATACATTGGGTGCAATTAATTGCAAATATTTAAGTTGCAATTTGAATAAAAATTATTTGTATAATATTGGTGTAGTCAATATCTGCTATAATTATATGCCAAAATAAAATGTGTTTTCAATCTAATTATGAAGTTAAATAGTATTGTATATATGCAACAACATTTCGTTTATACTTAAATAAACTTTTTCGGTTTGAAAAAAAATGATAAGTTGTTTTGTTTTAGAGTGATATAACGGAAAGAAAAAAAAGTAATTACAATAATACGATAAATTTTTTTGTTTTTATTTGCCAATAATGAATTATTAAAACATAGAATTAAAATTCGACGTAAAAGTGTCACTCTGCTATGTATCAAACAATGTATTCATTTGAGCATAAATTGTTATTTCAGCGATTTTACTGATTTATAATTTATTATGACTTAAAAATGTAAAATCCACTAAATACTGCTATTGAATTTTCAAAAAAAAATCAATAAGGTTTAGTTTATATTTAGTCAAAAAATACTTATAGATGTGAATATTTTGAGGCAAGTAAAAGTGGCATTGAAAATAAAGATGGAATTTCAGTAGAAAATAAAGGAATAAAAAAAGTAGTAGCCGTACAAAAATTTTAGTATCAGAACTAGAAGGCATTCATAGAAAACAAAATGATAAAACAAATGAGCAATAATATCTAAAAACGACTGAAAGTTCATTACCACAGTAAGTACTAGCCGAAAGATATGCAGTGGATTTCAAATATGAATTGGCGCAGGTCATTTTACGAATCAAATGAAATATTCTATCGTAAATATTAATCAGATTCTTTCATAATTCTCTAGAAAGAAGTGTGATATAATTTCAGGGGATGTAACCGGGCAATGATTTGATCACTTCTTTGAGATGCTAAGGATTCTAAATTATTTATCTCATATATTTTATATAATTACTATTCCGTTTCCTACTTTATCATGATTTATTTCATTTTTATCATTATGTTATATCACTTTAGATTCTGATAGGAAAAAAAACATTACGGAGGAATCTTAATAATTACCAGAAATGCATCCTCATGCAATTGATTTTGATTTGAAAATGCAGCATTTTTCTATAAAAGTGACAGTTATTTCTTAGTAAACTTGTTTTGCTGTACTAATAAGCGAATATATTCAATGGACCTTGGTTAAGAAGAAAAATACATTAAGAATTCCATTTGCCGAAAAATTTTACTTTAAAAGGTTAGAAAAAATGAAAGTAGAAAGTGTAACTGATAATTTATAACATATTATTTTTAAATATTTATTAATTTTTATAATGAAGAATATATAATTAATAACTAATTAATAACCGAGTAATTATAAAATACAAATAATATTAATTATAAATAAAACAGTAAATATAATATAATTTAATATTATATTTTATGTGGTAGCTGACAACAATTGTACTATAAAATTTTAAAAGTAAAAAAAAATAGTTGAATAAAGTAAGATTTTTTTTTCTTACTATTTCGATTGAATAAATGATCTTATAGAATAAATCGAGCGCAATGAAAGAAGTCCTGAAGCAAAGACAGAAATATTTGATAAACGACTTAGAAAGAGGAAATTCAGACCCAAGAAAACCAGTTATTATTTTAAGTTTTGACATCAAATTAATAAAAAAATTAAATTAAAAGCGATATTTCCATATTGTTTTAATTTAAAAAAATCTAATCATGAAAGAATACTTCTAACTAAAATCCCTCCATAGATTTAGCCCAAGTATCTAACTGACTGATTATTTACGGATTAAATTACTGATTATTTAGCCCAAGTAGATTTAGCCGAGTATTGTTGGTTGCTTCATTGAATTAACCTACTTCCCTTCTTACGAAATTTTTTAAAGAAATAAAATAAGATAAATCAGAAAAATGATTCGAATTTCATCATCAATATGCTAATTCCGAGAAGTTCAGGGTGGGGCCTCTGTCCCATAGTCGGAAATGCAATCCAACTTCTCTCAAATTGTCATCATTTGGTAGTCTCAATGTTTCCATAGAATCCCCCCCCCCAAAAAAAAAATGTGGTCGCTGTTTCGTAAGCATAGTGGAGTTTATCACTGAAGAAGAAGTAAATCTTTTAATTCCAAATTATTATACGTTTTCGGAACCAAATTTAATCCTTAACTGGGAAGGTGAAATTTTAGGACTGCGGGGAGGTGCGGTCTACGAGACCGCATTTCATTTACACCCAAATTAAATTTTCTAAAGAATGTATTAGTATGAAAAACTGCCAATATATTTTGCAAATATTTTTCTTGATATGTTTTACTAATTTTTCAAAATATATTATCATTGTAAAAAGTAAATGCATTGGAACAAACATTTTCTTCTCAAATTACATGTAACAATAAAAAATATTCTTGAAAAAGCATGTTACTTTTTTACTTTTTAAATCATATTTATTTTTACACTATATAGAAGACAATATAATGTAAAATTCAACAATTAAATGAAATATATAAAAAAAATGACAATGGGTAAAATTTGCCCTTTTTTTTTTTTTTTTTTTTTTTTTTTTTTTTTTTTTTTTTTTTTTTATCGGCTAGTGTGACTTTCTTAGCACTGTTTCCTAAGGCATTTTAAACATACAGGTTAAGAACTAGTATAAAAAAATCAACCTTTAAATTCTGTATATATATATATATCTTGGTATATTAATATATTTTATAAATTTTCAAAATACATTATCACTAGAAAAATTAATTATGTTTGAACATACATATCAGAATCAGCTGAATGTGAACTTTCATCGGAAAAGTCTTCTGTACAATTATCCCTATCACTAAAATCACTTTCTGCTGGAGCACTGCTTCATAATAGGATCAGTAAACTGGATGATATTTCGGGGCCCAAGTTTAGCGCTATCTGCTAAACCTTGTTTATCACTGGGACACTAACAGGGGGGTGCGGTCATAGAGACCGGGCTTAAAGAAATTGGATTATTTTAAAAAGCATCCGCTGAAATCGGTTGAAAAAGTGCATGTGTATTGAAGGTCACAAACAGAAAGCTACAGGGTCAATCCATTCAATTGAGTTAAAAATAGAATAGGGGTGACCAAAATTCCATCACTAGCAGTCTTATAGATCGCATCCCCAGTTAAAGGTTAAATCCTGTAAGCAATTGTTTTTAAATTTGAATTGTTTTCATGCAATATTATTTTCATTGTATTATTTTAAATCATACTTGAGCATTGATGATACAGTGTTCTGTTGATTAGTTATATTTCAAAGTGGTGAAATGAATCAGTGATGAATATCGGAAAAATTTTCCCAATTGTTGAGATTAAGGATTATAACAATGCTTCACTTTACAATAAATAGAAAAATCATGGATGAGATTTGTTATTGCATCCAGGAGTCGTGAGTACTAACACGAAGAAAAATGTCTTATCCATTATAACGGTTCCTTCTGGGTAATTCTGTCGAAGTTTTCTGCATGGAGTTTTCCTTAGACGAAATTTTTAAGTGAATGAAATATCGGGGATAGTAATGGTGACGTGACCATTGATGGCATATATAGATGCCATGAGCTTTCATACAAAATTAAAATTTTGTAAATAGATTTAATGACTTTAGTTTTCAAATTCTGTTTCCATAAGCAATGTATTATGAAATTGAGTTTTTTTTTCAATCTCTCACAAAAATGGAGAGTGGTGAAAAGTAATTAATCTTTAATGGACTATCTTGAGGTCATTAGCTTTCACAGGAAATTGAGATAAATCCAGTGTCTATTAAAATGGGAAGATCGTGGAGGGTGACTAACAACTGATAATATATCTAGAAGCTATGAGCTTTCAAATGAAAAAAAAATGGAGAAATCAGATCAATACTTAGACATGGGTAACTGACTGTATTGAAAAAAAAAACCTTCTTTTTAGATACTGCACATGACTTTTTATATTGCAATATTTCTTAGCATTTATCTCAAAGAACTTTTGTTTCATTCTGAAACAGTAAAAATTTCGAAAATTCACTTGGGAATGCAAAATTCTACACTTCAAAGTACGATATTGTCATTATCAGTAACTTTAGATTCAAATTTCTGCCTGATAAAACGTTGCAGTCTGAGCATGAAAATATTTATTTCACTCAATTTATAGAATTAATGACATTCAGAACTTATTATTATACATAAAAAATTAACAAAGATTCGGTCCAACTCAGAATATCTATAAATATCACAGAAATTTTCTTCTGGAAATAAGCAAAAATTCATGACTTTATCTTTTGTCAATTAAAGAATCATCTTTCATATCGTAATGTTTAAATGAAAAATCTTGAATGACTACATTCATATCCAAGAAGTCTTGCCTCTTCTAATGTTTGCAGAGAAAATAAAGACAAACGTGGAAAACTTAATCAAATTGTTACACATTTAAAGAAATTTTATGATTTTGAGCTATGTTTTGATGTTGGAACAAATATTTCTCAAGGCATTCTCTTCCCAAGCAACAAAGGATTTGTGGAAATAAGGCAAAATATAAAGATACTCTAGATATCATGTTAAGCTTCTGAAGATCTTTTGGCCTCTGCAGAATTCTTCCAGCTATATTCAATTCAACAAGACCCTCCGATGTGTCTGATGTTTTTTTCCTGTTGTTATTGTTTGACGAATAAATCAAATTTCCAGTGCGCTTCTTGAAAGATATGGTCTCATGTCTTTCTTTTTTTTATTCCAATCCGGAAAAAAAAAGAGATGGCACACAAAGAGAGCGCGCAAACATTGGAAACTCAGGAGTCCCCTGACAGCTGAAGTCCTCGGGTGTAGGGAAACGAGTCGGAAAATTTATATAAGTATTTCTTGAAACATTTATGCTGTTTTTCCTCTCCAATTTCGTGTTTTATTTTTGTTTAGAAAATATAATATATATATTAATGATAGGTAAAAGAATTCTTAGGGAAGCTTATTTATATGATAAAGATTATAAGTGTCGAACTTAGAAAAATTAAAAACGCTCGTAGGTGCAAATGTGTATCTTTCTTTTCAGAATGTTGTGGTAATTTTACAAGTGGGTTTCACCAATATTATAATTATGACTAATCTTACTCACGTTGTTAATTATCGCTTACTTATCTCTAACCTCATTCTCTATTGATATCATAAAATATAACCTTGATATAACTCTAAGTTTAAATAACTGGATTTGCCAATTAATTTGGCCACTTTGCTACATAGCCATTCAGAACTTATTGTGTAATTTTAAATATTATTTTCATTTGGTGCCATAAAGTGGAGGGAGTGAGAATCAAAATTGATTGGTATTCTTAACTTAATGCTATTAATATCACAGACGAGCAGTTGGTTACCGAAGGAGAATATTAAATTTAAGAAAAAGAAAAATAAGTGTTGGTTTCATTTTGAACATCATATTAAAAACTTTTTATTGATCGAATATAACAATGAATCTATTGTTTTTTTTTCTGCTAGTGGATTGATCATTGAGTTAGAAAAGTTATGCTCATATTTAAAAATTTATTTTTGTAAGAGCAGCGTAGTAACAACACGAGAAAAAATATAGTACTTTTAAATCAGTTGGAAAGTATGCTTACTAATTTAAAAAAGAAGTATAATCAAATTAATTTTGAAACGCTGATTTGCGTTATGAATGCATTCTGCATTCAGAAATCGCATTTCAAAGCCTAAAATATTTAATGTCTCCCATCCGGTTCACCTAAAAATACATTCATTTTCTTCTGAACATCTTCCGAGCATTAAATATTTATGAAAGAACTTCCGTACACAGAAACGCCATTAATGCGACTCAACAATTCCAACAAAAACTGACGCCGGAGATGCATCGTTCAAAGAAAAACGAAAAGAAAAACAAATTCCAAAATGGATAGAAAGAAGAAAATGATAAATAAAAAGCAAAATCCCACCGCCCGTTGGGAATAAACAACCAAAGTTTGGTGGAATTTGAACTCAACGGAAGTGAAGAAAAGAATGCGAAGTTTTTGAAAAGAAGTTTGCGAGGTTAAAACTATCACGAACGGCGGGTGCGACTAATGAAGATTTATGGCTGAACTTAAGTGGTCTGTATTATTTTAACTAAGCGGCGGGTTTTAAGTTCAAAACAGGTATCCTCATTAGGCTGAGAGTGTGTTCACTAAACAGCGAAGATGACAGGCACTTCTTTAGCAGTTCGAACCTGTCAAGTTCTTCTTTTCACTTCGAAGGCAATGAAATTCTTCAGATTCTTCTTAAATTTCTTCGGCGGGTAATACTTTTAAGATAAACTTTTTCAACAAAAGGTAAGCTCGAATCATGTAAATTACTGAATGTTAGGCAGAATATCGAATAAATGGCAGCTACAGGTTTTGAGTACTTCCGGTAACAAGCAGGAAGATTTTGTGCTCGGAAGCCGTAATAAGCAAAGGAAATCTTTTGATTCATAGAACAACTCTAAAATGGCTCCCTCCGAATGTTCTAATTTTAAGAAAACCTACCGTAAAATATTATACATTTAAAAAGAAATAATCAACTATAAAACAAAATAAAGTAACATATAACGATTATTAATTACTTTCACATTCAGTATCGAATGACGAATATTCTCTACGGCATTAAAACAAACTGTCCATTTTCTTTTATAATATATCAAAACACTACCAAAATTTCCATTTTGCATTGTAGCATACAAATGCTTTAGAAAGGCATTGCATAAAAATATCTGATGGCATATTTTGACTTTTATCTTAAGATAATACTCTTAAATAGCCATTATCTGTTTATTACAAGGCATTTATTATTATTTCAATTGATAAATTTTATTTGATTTCATTAAAATGAATTAGCCTTCAGTCTATTTTAAAGAACTTGTTGATTTGGCGAAATATTTTATACTATAAACCAGCTCATTATAAAAACGATTTCAAAGTATTGCACATAATTTAAAATAGAAATTAAGTCTAATCTATTGTCTTTTATTTTCTCCTTTCTACTTTATTTTGTAACCCTATACACTTTATTTCAGTTTTTGGCAAAAATACAAAGCATTTCACTTTGCTACTTGTCTACAAATAAGTTCGTATCTGCTATCGCTTAGTTCGAATATTATCACAGAACATCGAATCCTTCTGCCTTACCCCTCTTCGATTTGGATCATGTTTAAAGAGTCGATACGTTCAGTCCTTAGATCATAATTCCACGAATTAGGATTTGATAAAAAGTAGCAAGATCTTGGTTGGAAATCAATTCAATAAATCAATGGCGAGCAGATGGAGATATAAAATAGCTGCAGTCTTCATATACCTCTGGTAGGTTGCATTCTTCACGAGAGGTTACTGCAGCATTGTGCATAATTCTTAATTCTGGAGTACATTTTCGTTTATTCTTGGGATATGTATGAATCTCCAAATTTCAGGCTCCTTTGAATCTAAATACACATTTTTGAAACTATGATTCTTTCTTTGCTAGTGATTTCGATAACGCAAAAAATCTATGAACTAAAAAAAAGAATTTTAATACTTGCCCTTTCCTTTAAAATTATAGATTTGTATTAATTTTGGACAAAATCTGTTTTTCGGCCTGTTAGTTGAATTCCAATGCAATACTTCAGCAGCAAGCTGAGTGAGTGAAACTCAACCTAAAATTTTATCATCTGAATTGAAACTGTAACAAATTTGAGACATTCATTAGCTGGTTGACTGCCTATTCGAATAATTATTAGTGTGCATTTGAATTTATTAATTCAAATGGTAACCAAGTTAGAAAAAGGAAATTTGATACCAGAGTTTTAGATCTGCTTCCGATTGTGGACCCAATCGGTCGAACATGTCTCTATTTTGGAAATGTCGATAGGAGAAAACTTCTTTTGGCTAAATATATTTACACATGTTTATTTTTTGGCAATTTTTCTCTGAAACATCAGAATGAGGAATAATAAAATTCATTAATATTCTCCTTCATTAGATGAATTAGTTTTAAAAATAAGGCGGCAGCTCCAAATTCAAGTTACAAGCCCTCATCTTCAGACATTTCAGCGTATGCAAACCTCCTACATCGAATTGCAAATCTCATCTTTCGAATTATTTAATCCTCCTCCTTCCTACGAAATAGATTCTACTTCAGATCATGGAATGCAAATGGGAAATTCAACCATCAACAGTGCTGTTTGGTAGATGAGCACAAGCACGAATAATCTCTTCATTCGGACAAGCTGACGTTTAAGGGTGAATCAGCGGGTCGAAGGTATCGGGAATCTGATGCGAATACCTGTCCTAAGGGTGGCTTGAGTGATAATGAACATTTCGGAATAAATTACTCGTGATTGATGAATGATGCCCCCTACTTCTCGTTGGCTTCCTCGTCAACAGCGGGCGCGGGTGAATAATTGCCAGTGCGCTGTCCTCAGAGGTCTTCGGATGAAACATGAGACACAATGAATGAATTCCTAATTTTCAGAACTGGAATTGCGTGCGCAATGAATAATTAATTCATTTAATAAAATGGTGGTGTGTCTTTCAACAATGGTTTTGAAACTTTTATCGCACAGTGTGATTATACAACATTGCTTCGAAATAACAGGCAGTGACGTTTCAATTTCTGATTTCCTTCAGATTAGCTGGCACGAAGATAGACTCGTAATTTAGTTTGTTTAAAGTCTTAACATGTCTCCAGAATAGCTTACAAACTTTCAGTTAAAGAAATCGCAAGTACTTATTCTTGACTTCCGAGGTTTGCGTTCTGTGAGTATATATTTAAAAAAATTTACCCGCAATTCATTCTTTGCGATCTTTGGCTGAACTCAAATGCAAAGAAAAATTCTGAAGAGAAGTAAAAGCATTCGAAGATGAATCTTGAAAGGGCATTGGCAGTAAAGGATAGTTCTTGAAATCACAAATTATATATTCTGTAATAACTGAAAATGTTGTGATATTTAGATAATGGTTGTTGATAAGGTTAAATTTCTCAATTTTCTCATGTTTTCCTTCTTTACAAGAGCCTATCTTTCTCTCCTTTATTTAAACTAGGTAATTAATTAAACTTATCTGTCTGTATCATTATCGAACTGATAAAATTTCTTGATTTATATTATCACTCACAGTTGTTCCTGACCAGCCGGTGGAAAAAAAGTCAGTTACGAATAAATGGGATGTAGGAGGTCGTTATGAGAAATCCGTCAAATTTCTGTCATCTTAACTCAATAAATATGCGATAAATGTAATAAAGAATTAAATATTTTAGGAGTTTTGAATGTATTATGGACGATCATGACAGAATAGGATGTTTCAAAATTTATTATTATGTAAGCAGAAACTATCAGGAATGCTGCAACCTGTGAAAATATCATGCTTTGGTTATTTCATGCTTTATTCTATTCTTTTAACAGTTATATAAAGAATGCCGTGAAACTAAAATGTTTTTTTTCCATGACTTCAACGTTCTAAATTTTGTTTGAATGTCTGTTAGATGTGTTACTTAATTTTAAATAAATTACAATCTAAATTATTACTTCTGCAGCTGGGAATCATGGTTCATTACATCACTTTCACAACTTGACTTTACCGATTTGTAAAAATTCAAGAGTGGATAACATATGATGAACAGCACATAATTCTATCTTCAATTATTTAAACACAGGAAGAGCTATAAATTCGTACAAACTTAAAAAAAATAAAGCAATAATAAAAGAATCATGGTCTTAGAGAATAAGTTCAAATGGATTATTTTCCCATTAAAAATGATTCGAAAAATGACCAATAAAATAACGTAAGAGCTTCAAACCGAAACGGTTTATGAAAAGCAGAATAATTAAAAAAGACAAGGCTAGAAATGTATCCGTCATTCGATGCCAGTACCATGCTATCGTTACCGGATCGAATATTAATGGTTAAACTAAACATTTCTACAAGAACGGTGAAATCATGATTAAGGAACCAAGATGTATAAATATTTCATTGAATGGTATGCTGAATTTAATAAGCCATTTTGAGAAAACGAGGAGTTTAGAGAGTCGCCCACGAAGACAATCAGTCTGTGCGGAACACGTCCCTTTTTACAGAGTGCCATTGAACATTCGGCAGCCGAGACGTCAACGGAGAGTGGCAATGCAGCTGAATCTGAGATTCCGAAAACGACAGTCCGAATCATTCTACGCGGAATCATGGAACTGCATCCATACATGATACGGGTACTTCACCAATTATTGCCAGCAGATTCCAATGAAAGACAAGCCTTTGCAACATGGGTGCTTGCGCAAATGAAACGTGACCCTCGATGGTTGCTGAACATCATGTGAACAGATGAAGTCCACTTTTCATTGCCTGGTGACATCAATACTCAAAACTATCATATTTAAGGAACATTAAACACTAGTGAGTACACAACTAAATCACTACATTCTCTGTTTGTGACTGTTTGATGTGATTTCACCTTTCATTTTTGAAAAACGTTGCCCTATATCCAGTTGGAAAACCTGTTCCGTCAGAATGTCATTCAACGCATTCACTAGATCAAATGTATCTGCTATGCCGCAAAGACTTGTTTTACCTGCAATCACCTTCATGTAGGGTGGTATTTCATCTCACATTGCTTGTTCCACCAAGGCATTTCTTCTATGCAAATTCTCTGAAGACCAAATGATAAGCAGAGGATGTAAAATTAAATGGCCATCACGATTGCTAAGCCTTACTGCATTCGGCTTTTGGTTGTGTGGATACCTATAGTCTCGTGTCTATCAAGGTTCACTTTGGTGGAGCTAAAAGATGCCATTCAAACTGGTTGTTAGTGGCATCGATGCCGACATGGTGCACATAGTTATAGGCGTAGTGACATATTTCATTTGCTTATTACCTTGAGATGGCTGTCATGACGAACACCTTTTGTTTTAAAATAAAGTAATCTATGTTAAATTACTTTCTCTGTTTTTCTGATTTTCATAAGCCATTTCAGTTTGACGTGTGAGCACTATCTACCGGTCATTTTTGTAATGTTTTTAATGGGAAAAATTCAAAAGCTGTATGAATATATTTCAACAAATTGCAATTTTTTCAAACACTACATTTTTATTATGATATTTTGAAGTTTGCTCGAATTTATAGCGCACCTGTATTTTCAGGAATGAATATCTGTAAAAAAAATTCCCAGGTTTGCAAATTGCTAAGACCAATGCGGACTCGTTTTTCTGTATATATTTATTATATTCGAATTACTTAAATTACAAATTTGGAAAGTAAGAATCTAAATAATCTTTTTTTTATTTTCTGCTATTTTAATCCTTTTAAATATTTATGATATGAATATAAATTGTTGTATATTTCATTATTTTTCCTAGAGAAATTTTTACATATGATGGATTTTTTGAATAGATTGTGAAGCTCGTACAAAATTATTCCGAATTTCACATTTTAAAACAAAATTATTTGTCGTCCATATTTTTTTCAGACTGATCTCAACCTTCGAAATTCTGAAGGCAACTCCAAATTACCGCATAAGGCATCTCAAAAATAACGCAACGTAAAGGAAGAATAGAATAAATATCAAAGAATCCAGTTTTATATGGTAACCATGGAAATGAGCATACATCAAAATAAAACTTTATTTACCGTGCTTCAATGGGGCATCCGTCTTCCTCTGGCTTTTGCAGCTAAGCTCCTTTCTTATGGGAGAAAAGAATTTTCTGGAGATTTAAGTCTCAAAAGAGGAACATTTTCAAATGAGAAATGAAAGAGGCAAATAAAAGGAATCCTTCTTATAAGTTTCAAGTATTACAAAATTTGACATTTTACATCAAACCAGCAACAGTCTTTTTAAAATTTTGTTTCGGATTTCTTGAAAGTTTAGTAAAAGTTATACATATTTGTAACTTTTGTTATATTTAAGATTCTCTCCTTTTGAAACAAAAACTGTTCAAAGTAAATTACTTTCTTATATTTCTGCAGGAAGAATCGCTGGCCGACGTTGCTTTCGGTTCTTTTCATTTGACATTTGAAAGAGCATAACTTTAACTTTAAACTTTCGGAAGATAAATTTTAAGAATAGATTTTAGAAAATCAATTCAGAAGAGCTTTTCAGAGGATCAATTTTTCTAATAAAAAAAGTCAGTAAATCAGCTTCCTAACAAAATCTTTTAACAATGTTGAATAAGCTTCCTTACAAAATCTTGTATGTAACTTTAGTAAGTACATTAATTCAGGATTTAATATTATCACATATTATTATTATGGAAATTATTACGTCAATACTATATTTCCAGTAATAATGTTCGCAAATTGCATGTATATAGTGCTCTTGGTACATGGGTCTTAAAAATTAAAGAATAAAAATGATTGATAGCAAAATTTTGTTTTTTGTATCTATAAAATAAAAGCATCTTTTAAATAATTCTAAATATACCTAAACAGTTTAAATTCATAGTGAAACATTTGTGAAAGAAACTGGAAAATAGAAAAATGCAAATAAAATGCCGGAAAACCGGAGATAATATGCTTTTTATAAAATGTTATTTTTGATTTATATTATTTTCTATATTCGAAGAGAAGACGCAAAGAAAATATTTTAAAGATTAAGAAAATATTTTAAAGATTGCTTTCTTAATATAAAATTAAAATTGGAATTAATATCACATAACCGTGAAGTTATGTTCAGGAATTATGCCTTTTAACTAGTTTTATTCAAAATAATTAAATGCGTAGAGCTTTTTTTTTAAGATGTCGTATTTAAAATTTTATATAATGTTATTTTATGTAAGCTTTTGCGTAATAACAGATCTCTGTTATGATTATTAGTACTTTATATTTTTAATACCATCACTGAATTCAGATTCTGTTTGAAAAGAAGTTATTAGGATAAAAAAGAAACTTGCTGTAGGAGTTACATTTTCTTCCTTTGCATTTGATTTTCAAATTTCTTAAACGTCAGAATTCAGTTTTGAAGTTCCGAAAGTTTCTTTGATATTTATATTATAATATACGCAATGAAATAATAAATAATATTTTGCACTATAAACACATGAAATATAGTGACTAAAAAGCAAAAACAAACATGCTTAATAATTCAATTTTTTAAATAAAACAAATATAAGGGACAAAATTACATTTGTATTTCCCGGATGAATGTATTCACTTCCAGCGAATGTAAACCTCAGCTTCCGCCGTCAATATTTATACTAGAACAGCAAACAACAGTAACTCATTCCTTTTTCGAATCGATGCATATTCGAATGGAAAAGCAAGAAATGCATGAGTTCAAATAAGGAAGCAGAGCTTTATTGAAAAACATTTCTTTGACAATTTGTATTCGTTAAATATCAAAATAAACATTCGCCGTCGGAACAAGGACAAGGGATTTTCTTCTATCAACAATCTTGATCAATAGAGTTCGAAACATTCGGAAACCAATTATTCCGGTGCCTTCATCGCTTTTTCTCATTAGAAAGGAGCGCAGGATTTTTTCCCCTTTGATGCACCGCAACTTGTTGGATGCGAGAGTAAAGTAAAAACACTTGTTTGCCTTTCTTGGGGGTGGACAAAGACAGAGTTAATTGCAGACATATTTGCTTTCTCTCATCGGACAGTCTCCTTGCGTACACAGGTTCATTTCCTTACAAAATGTAAACAATGGGGTTGAAAGCTGATTTTGCAAA
>JAPMOR010060412.1:69855-127366 GCA_026543865.1 Argiope aurantia
ACACACACACACACACACACACACACACACACACACACACACACACATATATATATATATATAAAGAACTGAGAAAAGAACTGAAGTCCGCGATGAAAATTATTAATAAATTTAAAGCTGTAAAAGATTTTGGAGCTCCTCCTAGAACTATATGACGATACGCTATGAATCAGGAGGTTGGGGTAGAAATCAGGAAAGCAATTGATTCAGGTGAAATAAGTCAACGACATGTAAGTAATGGAAGTGTAACAAGGACTTCATCAATACCATAGCCAACAGAGTCTAAAATCTTGCGCTACATTTAGTGCCGCTATCCGTATAAAATTAAAATATTGCAGCTTTTGCAACCAGCAGATCCACAACAAAGAATTGATTTTGCAAATTTCATTCTTTCCAAAGTCGACCATGGATCATGCAGATTTTGTGGGCTGATGAAGCGCATTTCACTTTATCAGGACAGGCCAACATTCAGAAATGTAGGATATGAGGCGCATATAAACCGCAGACTGTTTTTGAAAAATCCTTACATTCAGCATTGTCACATTGTAACATGTGGTATAACTTATTATTGACGCATTTTTTTCTCGAAACTCTTACATCAACAGAGCTTATGCCAACAGGGCTGTACCGTAACAGGCACTAGTTACAATAAAACAATAGAAAATCTTATCCCTGCTTTTCAAGATAGATGCTGCCTAAATTCAACAATACTTATACAAGATAGAACCCTAATTTATATTGCTTGGTTTTTTAAATAACTGCTTCACCAAACTTTCAGTGAGGATCGCATAATTAGCAGATGTTTCCGAAATGCCATCCCGTTCATCTGCTTTGAATCATTGTGGCTTCTGACTGTGGGGATATTTAAAAGACCGCGTCTATAAGGACAAATCTTACTCTCTTGTTGATTTAAAAAGCAGAATTACTAGACGTGTCTTAGAAACTCACTTGGAAACATTAAGTGCTACAGTGGATCACGCTGTTTTCCGTCTTTTCGGGACTTGAAGGCTGACATATAGAGCAAATAATGAAATAATTCATTTCATTAACAAAGAAAAATATATAATTTCAATGTATAAAATAATGTCAATAAAAAGAACCACCTGTCTAAGAAATGCCGAACCGATTATTTTTTTTGTTGTGTAATTTATTTCCCCGTGTTGAAAATATAACAAATATCAAGTTTCTTCATCATATTCCAAATAGTTTTCCTTTTAGAGTTTCAAACACTTGTTTTAATACACTATATACACTAGAAGAAAAAAAAGGGAGAAAAATCACATTTTTTTTTAAGTTTTAAACATCTTTTGAATAGAAGCCCAAAGCTGAATAATCTTTAGCATAAAAATCCAATTATTTATCAGTTTGATAGTGTTATAGTTAGAATTCAAATTTTATTTTGGTTAAAAATAAATATATAATCATTCATTTTTTAAATTAAAAGATATTCAAATAAAACCCAATTCTCTTAAATTCAAACTAACTTCTTAAAGCACAATTAGTTTTAAATTAATAATTAAATATTTATGAATACCTTAACTATTCATTAACAAAAATATCATTGAAGACCGAAATGTCTAAATGTTTGCTTATTTATTAAATACATAGGGTAAAAACAGATAAATGTAAGCGATTTCGCAAGAATAATGTAAGATAAATCCTTGCTTTAAATCAAGTTTTCTCTTTGATCTAATTTGGAAATGCATCACGTTTTCTTAAGAATGAGAATGTATAACTACAATTTCGTGTTATAAATATGTCCATAATGTATTTCTGAAAATGAATTATCCATTAATAATTGCACTATGCTTCAGAAATCAGAAGATAAAAAAACGTTTAATAATATTGCAATGTTTTCTTCGACTGTCTATTCATTCTGTTTTCGACCTCATCCACACCCGAAATTCAATTCCTGGTAAAAGCACCTTTAATAACGAATCAGCTTCACTTTCTATAATTCATCGCTGAATGAAAATATAATAAATTTAGATATGAATCATTTCCCACCATTTTTGCGACTTAATGATGGCATTCAGCATTCCCAGCTGCCGAGCGCGGTAATTTCATGATGGAATCCAATTAAAAGGTAACGCATGCGCGTCGGGAGAATTACAGATCGAAAGGTGTGTCACATACAAGTTTCATTTCGTCATTTGGAAAAAAGTAAACGCGCAAAGCGGGAAATGGTGAAGAAAAACTTGCAAATGACTGCCTCGTACCTGTACGTAAATCGATTATTTAATGTTACGTTCATGACATCAAACTCATTAGAACTAATAGAAAAAAAAATACTTTTTTTCGAGTACTCCGTTCACATTTCGTTAGTGTATATTTGAAAACTCTTCTTTATGAAGTTAATGAAGCTTAACGATAGATAAATAAGAAGCATTAGATTTGAAACAGAATTAAGAAAGAAGGGGAAAAAATGTCTTCAAGAGAGTTAGGCGAAATGTTTTTTTTTATTATTATTTTAGATATTCCATTAAACTAATTTAATTCCTACGATATTGAACCGGTAAATATTTCTAATCTCCTTTCTGTATCAAAGAGGTTTTTATGTCGACATTTTGTTCATTTATTTACTTTTTTTTCGGTTTTGAAAAGGCCTCGTTTCACATTGATGGTGCTTTTTTCTAAAGAAAATCGTTAGCTTTCTCGCACGTTACTCTTTTTTTTTTTTTTTTTTTACTATTTCTAACGATTGCTCTTCCAATTTTTAGGGTCGACGTTTTATTTAATTTAAATATATTTTTGGAGTAAAAAGTAAGTAATTTTTATCTTGAGAAACAGTCAAATATTAAAACTTTGTCATTAATTATTTTTTGACACCAAGTAAATACGGCTGATTTTTTTCCAATTAAATATATAACACGTAATTATTTGAATTCTGTAAAAATAACTGTCTTTAAAAAAATTCCAGCAACATTGTCAAAGACTTTGAAAAATAATTTTACTGTGAAAACACACATTTAATTAGCAGAGCTGACTGACTTTTGAAAACCAAACTTCCTAGTTCTTTCGAGTACACTGAAAGAACATTTTATCTTTGAGAAATGCCACTTTGATCTTTTAAAGATTTTTATGAAAGTGACCGTGCTATTAAGGAAAACATTTGCACAGAAATTAATTTTGAGTTCAATGTTATTTTGGAATTAAGCCAACATTGACTGTTAGCAGAAAATTTTTCTGTTAAATTAAATTACAGAGCTCTCTGCGGCTGATGATATTTTTCTTTGCCTTTTTTCCGATGCAAGGTACACAAAATTTAATTGGAAAGATCAAAATCTTTAAATGAAATAGTTTTCATTCGAAATTTCATTATTTTTTCAGTAATCATTTATTTTTTAAATTTTAATTACAGGTCATTTCATGGACCCTCATGCATTAATAACATTTCTTAATTAAATCATTTATTTTATGTCGATAAATTAAATTTTATATAGGTGTTTACAATTCTATATAATTCGAAGCCTTATTAATATCAAGGCTGATTTAATTTTAACGGAGGCATTTTAAAGGTTAAATGCAGATAATTTCAAAAGTACATGAACTAGAATGTAGCGTAAATATTTATGATTCAGTAAAACTCTGCCATTAAAAGTAAGTTTTTGTTTTGAGTACAGATAACCATGTGGAATGTAAGTAGAAAAAGTTAATTTTCAATATTATTTTCCTCCATTGAATGTCTACAATTGTCAAACACTAACGACCTTCAAAGTTTCCATTTTAATTTCATAGGAATTGAAAATAATTCATTAATAGTATTTCTGAAATTTAGCAAAAATATTCAAAATGCCTATATTTCAGTTGCTAATATTTTATATAATAAGCACATATGCTTTGTCTTAAAATCTCATCTATATTAAATAAATGAACAGCAAAAAATTATTTATAATAAATAAAATGACATTTTGACTACATCATTTTGAAATGATTCTGCACGTATATTATGTACAGTAGAATTGTATTAAATTAATCTGTCATTCTTCAAATATTTTAAGAGTCAACACACTATTAAAATATTAATCGTATTATTTCAACAATGTTTAAAATTTTGATTTAAAATTAATTGAAATCAATATATCTTGAAAAAAGAGCAATGAAGAAAAATAATCGTGTTTTATAGATTTTTAGATAATGGATTTAGATATCAATATATTAAAACCTTAACTATCCTTTGGGAGTTTTTAGAATTCATATATTTTTTAATTGATTTAATCCAATTTAAACTTGTTATTGAAGAATAATGAATTTTTATTGGCAAATTTATCAGATGGAATTAACTGAATAAATAAGTGATGTTTTTTTTTGAAGGAAAAAAAATCATTCATCTAATTATATTTTGGTATTGAGAAAATTTCTTGGAATTCTTAAAGCTGAAATGCAGAGACCTTCTGCTATTCATTTTATTCAACAATTTATTAATAGGCCTAGATCTATAAAGTGTGAAAGACCCTTTCTATGTATCCTTCTAAGTAGCTTTTATTAATCCTGAATCTTCCAAAATAATGTATATATTTTAATGTTTATAAACGCAATGATTTCATGAAGAAGAAGTAAACATTTATTCTCTTAGACAAAAGATATAGAAGTCACCTCAGTAAGCGTTATTTTAAATTTCTCTTATTTTTAGATTTATCTCTATGTCAATCAATTGGTTATACATTTCTCTTTTCCCACCGATAATCCATCAAAAAGAAATGGATGGAAATAGAAAAAGAAAGAATGGATGCTGCGTCATAAACAAACTTAACTAACGAGATTATTCTTTGCTGTCTTTTTAAAATACGCCAGGAACAATGGATGGCGGAATGGTAAAGAATTCCCAATATCACAGTATTTCAAAATTCTAAGCCTCTTGATAAATAGCTCTTGGATAACCCTAGATCATCTTAATAACATGGACAATAAAGCCGAGCTCATAGCAACTCCGTAAACATGGTGTTTTCTAATATGCCCGAACGCCAATGCATCCTGCACCAGTACACTAAACCCTGGTGCACGATCGATTCCGATCCTTTATGACCGGCGTCTCGCAGAATACAAGAGAGATAATTATCTGTGCTGTGCTGTGACAGGACCTGGTAGACAAACATGGCTCACCAGAGAATGTGGAATATTGCGTGGCCTGTGCATATGCGGCCAGCGCACAAAACACGAAATGGGGATTAAGTCTGAGATAATGCGCCTGTAGAAATTTATTTAGAGAAACATGGGAGGCATGTTTCGTTTATTATTTGTTTAAATAAGAAGAATAACATGATTCTCGATTTCTGTATCGACGCAAAGAATTATTTTCCATCTATTTTTTTTCTTTCTTTTATACCATAGGAAAAAATTGTTTTTATTTGATTTCAGATGTACTTCATTCTGGTTTCAAAAGTTACTAGTTTTTTTCCCTTGGTATACATGGAATCTATTGGACATAGTTATATAATAAGGAATTGATTAATTATTGTAAATTTTGAATTCGCTTTTGAAAAGAGCACTCAATTGTGTAAAAATAATGATCAAAATATGTTATGCAAAAATTAAAATGGATCCTCTGAATGAATAACTACGTGAAATTCAAAATATATTTTAATAAAAGGTATTGCTAGAAAATAAATTAGATTAGATTAGTGTTAGATTTGCGAAAACAATTTCACTTCAAAATGTTTATAATGAATAATTTCTTTATTTCATCATGACATTCAATTTTCGTTCCTATAATACTGGTGAAAGAAACAGCACTAACTCCGGAGCCCCATACCCATTTGTAAGTGAATTAGCGCCTGGCAAAGTAGATGACAAGTGCAGCTATATTTACTGTCTATATTGTTGTTAAATAATAAGCGATTCTTAGTGGTGTGATGAATAATGCATGCGTCTCTATGTGAAGTTCAGTAACAAGCCATTGTTAATACTATAATGATAAATGCTTTGTCCCTTTATATCTGCAAATTCTTTAATTGAGTAGTTTTATGTTTTATACTCATCAGCCTAAGTTGGGTTGGTGTGAACTTCCATTTCGATTCTATTTGCAGTTAAATTCTATTTATTAGCTCCTTATGGGGTGATGACACTGATATTTACTCCATTTCCTTTCATATATTTTTTAAATAAACGTTGGGCATTTTAAGGAAAAATTATTTGAAAACTCTTCGTTCCTTTCTTTTCAGAATATATCGTAAATTAAATAGAATTCCTTAAATTTAGTTTTTAAATTCACATTTTTAGACGATACATTTCTGTTTTATTTGCAGTGCAAAAAGTAAATTTTAGAGTAAAGTTTTGTTGAAAAGGAAACTTTTAAGATTCAAGGAAAACAACCAAAACAAAAATGAAAATTGTTAAAAAATGATTTTTTTTATTATTAGGTATTATAATTAAAAAAGTTGGGAACACTTCTTTGTGATCTCTCTGCGATGCTTCAGATAAGGACTGACATTATTGATTTATAATTGTGAATCAATAATGTTAGTTCTTATTTCAATAACTTTACTAATTCGTAAAAATTAATTAACTTTTTTACCGTTATTTTGAAAACAACAGCAGTTCAAAAATAATTTATGTGCTTCACTGAATAGTAAAATAATAATGTGCATTAAGAAAAAAATTAATTATTCAAACGTATGTATGTATTTGTAAGAATGACAAATATGAAATAATTTTTTATTTGATATTTGAAGAAGGATATTCCCATTTCTCATAAGCATAGAGGATTTTATTGCTCATTTAAAACCGATTCATTATTTAACAGAGTGCGCAACATCTATTCTGCATATTTTTCGGAGTTCGTCAATCTCTTATTATACAATATATATGTTTGAATTTCTTCCTTTTTTCCATAACTTTTTTCTAAAGATAAAAAGGCGACAGCCGGACCTGCAGGAAGTTGCTTTTTGGGAATTTGAATGAATAAATGAATGACATGTTTTTCCCTAGTATCAGGAAAGCAGAATCTATACATAAGTCTAGACTGAATATCTGAGTACCTTTTCCTATTTGCATTTTTTTACTGTTTCTGAAACCGTACTCTATGATTGCTAAAATTATAGTGTATCGTAAGTAGTATAATATATTGCATTTAGATTCATTCTGGTCATTGAACATATTCAAGGAATATCCACGTTTTTCTTAATGTGATAGTTTGCAGATATTTTTTTTATTTTTGTTATAGAGTATGAATTACTGCCTTGTCTTTTACGCAAATACATAATGGCAAAGGCAGATTTCAGGAAAGCAAGCAATATATTCAATTAATT
The DNA here is from genome assembly GCA_026543865.1 of Argiope aurantia. Classification (NCBI taxonomy): domain Eukaryota; kingdom Metazoa; phylum Arthropoda; class Arachnida; order Araneae; family Araneidae; genus Argiope; species Argiope aurantia. Next base: position 77,103 of record JAPMOR010060412.1, read on the forward strand.
CTGGGAAGAATTTGAAAAAAGAAGAAATATGTCAAATTTTATATTGTTGAGGTTAGAAATTAATTATAATCTTAAAACGGAAAAAAGAAAATGCTAAGAAAAAACGCCAAAAATATCAATTTTTTTTAATTATTATTATTAATATTAGTTCAGCTGACAGAAAGTAAGAAAAATGTATATTGAAATGAACAGAATGTCAGAATTCTTCTAAAATCTTATGAATGACGATGATTTCTTTTCAGAAGACTTTTTCGCTTAATCTCAGTTGCCGTTATTTGTTTGAAGTTTCCTTGTCGAACACGATAGTTATTCACCAATTGTTCTAATCGAAAATTCCTTTTGCATTCCATCTCCATGTATGCGGTTTGGTAAATCTCGTTTGAAATACTATATTTTCTCCCTTGAAAATGCAAAGACCTTGTTAGGGGCCCGGGCTGATTGGCTTTTATAAATCAAGGGTCATTTACTGTTTGAAATACCGTGGTCGACAATATTCTGAAGCTTTCAAGGGAGATGGCATCTATTATAAACTACCAATAAAGAGCCAAGAACATTTGAATGTTGATTGCAAGAAAATTTTTATTATTCGCCATAGATAAACATTTTAAAATATTTGAAATGGATATGCTAAATAATCATTTTTTTTCTTCCAATGAAACAGATAAATGAGAAATGGCAAAAAGAGCTTGTTTCATGGGGGACATTCATGTCCTTTGCAGATGGGGTGGAGGTAGGACAGACGTCGTCCTTATTTTAGTGAGAAATAAACTAATGGCAGGAAAAATTTTGTATGCAAAGTATTTTATGTGTGAACAATAGAATTTAAACTTCGAATTTTCAATGCAGTTTTTTTAAAAATAGAATTCTTCTGTAAGTACAAATATAATAACATTTGTTTGCATGACAACTGTTAAAATATTTTTTTAAACTTTTATTGCGTATAGCAGCGTTTCTCAACCTTTCAGCATTTGCGACCCAGTTTTCAATCATAATTTTCATCTTGCCCGTCCCCCGTTAACAATAAAATGTATACAACAATAATGTATATTGAGTATTTTGGATTCTATTTTTAAATTATTTTTAATAACTGCCAAAACAAGAATAAACGTTGCGAGAAACCACATCTTGAATTTTGGACAAGCCGGCGGTAAACAGATGAAGTAAATGAAAACGGGGAAAATTTAAATATTATATTTGAAATGAAAGCCAAACAGGGAAATAACGTTAAATGAATATGAAAGTAAAAAAAAAATTCGTTAATGAAAGTTAACCTAGACGGGGTGAGCTAAATTTAGAAACTGGGAATACACTTTCTCGAATAATAAAAGAAATAAAACAGAAGCATGACTAAACAAAAATAAAAAAAGCAATGTTTGTGGAAGGGAATCCACACGACCTATGCCGTCTCGAACATGCGCGGAGCAAATGTTTTCTCATAGGAAGAAGGAAAATGTTCGATAACGCAAGTTTCAATTCCAGCTAGTCTCATTCGAGTCAATCCTTTAATCGCTATCGTATCTATAGTGAATGTGTATGTTATATATGTTTTCGTGTTAATTGCAATTCACCATATTAAATATTCACAGCAGTAGATTTATGCAGACTCATGGATAAATTTTTAAACAGAAGTAAGTGAGCATTAGATGACAGTCAAGCATCAATAAGTACATAGACGAGCGGGGTTCCGAAAATAAAATCAAGGAAATATTCTCATGAATACCTAAATTTTGGGTTTACCAGTGCTGAAGTAAGTGAAGAAGAAAGGCCTCTGTGTATCATTTGCTCAAAACTGTTGTCCGCAGACAGCATGAAACCTAATAAACTTAAACGACATTTGGAAACGCTTCATAGTTATTATGTCAACAAACCCAGAGAATTCTTCTAATTAAAATTAAAATCATACAAAAAGCAAAAATTATTTTTAAAGAAACTTTGTGAATAAAAAAGCTTTCATTGCATCTTACAAAGTTCATATAAAATAGCCAGATGTAAAAAACCTCACACCATTGGAGAAGAGCTAATTTTGCCAGCAGCAATTGAGATTATAGAAACTATGTTTGGAGATAATTTTTCAAAACAATTGCATTCCATACCTCTTTCAAATGATACTGTTGCTCGTCGAATTGGCGATATAGCCGAAGATGTACAATGTCAGCTTTTCTCGAAGTTGCGTGACACAGAGAAGCTTTGGCTTCGAAAGCAATGAGTCCTGGTCTGAATATTATGTTAACTACGGTTGTAACCGTAGTAAATTATATAAAAATGAGACCCTTGAAATCCAGAATATTTTCCGCACTTTGTAAAGACGTGAGTTCAGTACATTCAGCATTACTATTTTATTGCTAGGCAAGATGGTCATCAAGTGAGAAATTTTTGCAACGTGTTTATGAATAAAAAGAAGAAATCGCAATTTTCCTAGCAGAAGTAAACAGATCGGAGCCCAAAAATTTTCGTGATGGTTTATTTTTGATGAAATTGAAGTACTTGGTCGACATATTTGAGGAATTAAATAACTTGAATCTTCAACTCCAGGGAACAAATACATATAAGTATGTTGGATACGAGTGATAAAGTTAATACTTTTTGTAGAAAATTGGAAGTGTGGAACAGTAATTTAAAGCTAAAAACCGAACAATGTTTGCAAATGTCCATGATTGTACTAAAACTTACAAGGCTGAAGAAGAGCATGTAAAAGTTGTTTTGTAACTATTGAAAATCTTTCTGCCATTGTGGTAAAGAATTTTAAAAAGTATTTTCTTGCTGACGACAAACTAATAGCAAGTTACGAGTGGGTTAGGAATCCATTTCATAAGACTCCCGAAGGACTCTCAATTGAAGAGGGAAAAAAAATTCATAGACTTCACGACAAGTGGCGAAACTAAAAGAAAATTTAGTAGTAAATCGCTATTTGAATTTCAGACAGGAGTAAGGAGGATTTTTCTGCACTAAAAACAAGGACATTTCACATTCTATTACCATTTTCAACATCCAACTTTTGTGAAACTGGATTTTCTGCTGTGGCTTTTTTGAAGACAAAATATAAAAACAGAACTGGGAGTGGCTATTTCTAATATTATTCCTTCGAAAAACTTTGCTTTTCAAGACAGGCCCAAGAAAGCCACTAATAATCAGTAATTTTTTTTTTAATTTAGTATGTTTTGATTAAGTAAGTTTTGATTTAGTAAGTTGTTTTACTTTAATAAGTTATTAAATATGTCGATTTTTTTTTATGTGTATGTGTGCTTTCCTTTCAGTTAGTTAATCAATTTTTTAAAATAATATTTTCTCTTATATATTCTCGCGCCCCTCATCTTGTGTGCTCGCGTCCCCCTAGAGGTGTGCGCCCCACAGGTTGAGAATCGCTTTCTTATATTATTTAATTTTGTGAATTATTTAGATTGTTTTAATGAAATATACAGAACAGATTAAAAATACAAATTATTGAATCAGTGAAATATGTTGTATTGTAATATATTTTCCATCTGAAAATTATTACTTGCTAAATACATCATTTTTTATTTCATAATTCATCTTTTTCAGAATACATATACATGCATTTTGCATAAAATCATTAGTAATCCCAGCGTGAAGTGTATCATTTGATAATCAGCCTAAAAGAATTTAATATTAAAGCATCCAACACAAAATAATTGAGCTAAATTGAGTAAAAACTGTTGACATTTTTCTCTGAAGATGGCGAGATATTTTTAAAATTTTGTCAAGTTAGACAATGATAACAGCACCAAATTGACATGCATTGCTACATCCGATGAAGATGAGAAAAATAAAAGTGTGACATTTTTCTTTAAGAAATATATTTTATATTCAGCATGAAAATAAGACATAACATAACTAATTTATTTTCTTTTCCTTTGTCTGTATAAAATTTGAAAAAAAAAAAGATCAAAAAGCGAGAGCTCGATGATATAAGGGGAATAAGCAAAAATTAAGAATAGCGAATAAAATATAGCGTCACTTGATTATAAAAAATAGTCCTATGCTACAGTTGGGAACATTAAAAGTTCAGACGCCATTATTATAAAGCGCATTAAAGCCCTTATAAACGCCATTGCTATGAAACACATTCATTTATCTTAAATCAATGCTTTCCGTAATGTATTAATCAAAAGGATAATCAAGGTCTTTTAAGCTCATTCATATTTCACTTTAAAAATTTTGTTATCATATTACTAACATGATGGTTAGCTAATAAATACATCAGTTAACAACCATCTTGAAATAGAGATTCCTATGTTTTATGTTTCACTCTATTGTGATTTATTTTATAGTTTATAATTCAGAAATTACTTCTATTAAGTTGTAGGCTCATATAAATAAAAATTGCTATTTTCATTTTTATTTTTATTTTTTAATTGCACCTTCTTGCTATTCAAACAGTCTTTTTCTGATATTTTATATGAAAATAATTTTTTCGACATGTAAAAGAAAACGATGAAACTAGTGGATTGGAAAAAAATAATTTAATTGCGATTATTGCATGCATTAAAAGAACGCAGGTTATGGGTATTTGAATTCAGTTTGCATCCAGTAATCGAATGTCAAAGCTTTTGATTTCAGTTTACTATCCAAGATGCTTTGAATCAAGAAACCGACAAGCAATTCAAGATGAAAGAGACTTTTCACTGAATGAAGTAGGAAAGCGGTAGAGTGAAGGTTTCACCTTGGCCGAAGAGGCGAAAGGTAAAAACCCGACATCCCAGCAAAAACGTCAGTGAAAATGGCCTTGCTTACACATTCAATCTCTTAGAATCAAAAGCTTTCTCATTCTTTGCTGCCAATCGGAAGCTAGGAAGCTGAATGCACTATTAGGTCATTCTTTAGGTCATCATCCACAACTTTCCAGAATGAAGGTCCAACCTCAAATATCTTTCGTGTTATTTTAAAATAGGAAGGCAATTAAAACGAATTATTTATTAAATTATTCGATTTTATGATGAATCTAAATGCAGTCGAAACCATCTAACTGCGCATTAACTCTTGTTGCCTTTTTTTTTATCTGCAAGTCCCATTACGGACTCGAAAACGAATCAGTGCGACGTGTTTTCAGTCGAGTGCGGAAGGATTTCATTTCTTTTGTGAAGAATATCGTAAATATCGCAATCGGCGATCCAGGAACCTTTCCTCTGTTTTGAAATAAAAGAAATGCGATAGTTCTTTTATTTGGTAGATTGATTTTCATCAATTCCACAGCATCGCGCCAAACATGTAGTGGAATACAATTTATTTGAAAATGTGTGTCCTTATCCTCTATTTAGTAACAGTTTTCATTTTGTTAACATTTCTTAGAATGCAAGTGAGAACGAACGTTTTACATATGAAACATTTATCAAATAAAATTTCGGCTTGGCATTTTCTGGTGATCTTTGTGCAATTATCACGCATTCCAGCTGAGACGGCTCAGAGTAATTAAAAGCCGACTGAGTCAGCGAGTTGCGATTTAATAACTCGGCGCATTTTCCGGACATTCTTGTGCACATGTTCTGTCACAACGTGTAATGCAATTTGCAAAGATTGCAAGGATTCGTAGTAGACACAAGATATAATTGATATCATTTGTGCAGAATGTTTATTTACAATTTGGGCGAATTATGATATGCGTCGATGCATGCTGCAGTCTTGTACAGAATCATCTTTGAATTTAATTTTCTAATCTAATTAAACCTTGATAATATTCATGGAATTTCAAACAGATTGGAGATCTCTGAAGATAAATTGCTTAAAGAAAAAGTTTAAAAAAATTAAATGAGAAATATTGCCTTTTGTAACTAAGAATTAAATTTTGCTTTAGTTTGCATATTATCTGCTTTTATTGTAAAGCTAAAAGTGTGCACTAAAATTCCCTTATCAATCTTCATTCAGCATTTGACATTTTATATTATTTCATTTAAAATTTTGGGAAGAAAAAAAATTACTTTTTACCATGACAAATTTTAATTATAAACTATATTTCTATAAACCATTAAGCTTCTCGCTTCGTATCTCTCACTTTCTACGGGCAACGTAGAAGCAGCAAAATTTGCGCAACACCGATTTCCGCGGAGAAGCATTTTTTGATCTATTTAGCTGTGCAACCCGCTCTTTTCCCGTTCATGGTTTCATTTCGGCTTTTCTGGTTTCATTCAGATCTGGGAAAACAGATAGTGTCAGTTGTCCATGGTTCTGCAAAATATACAAGCATGCTTTGCAGCATTTTGCGGGCTCTTTTCAAAGCTCAGAGATGTTTGGCAGGAAACGTTTCACAATTTTTAACCTATTTTGACAAAAGAATTACACAGCGAGAGAGTTAAAGTTTATCTTCAGTTCCCATTTAACGTAGTATAGCCAAAACGCGCCCTAAAATTACAATATAATCAACCGATTGAATAATCAGTTGATTATATTAAACGAGATGATAATAAAAAATACATGTTCTGCGAGCTCACGTCATGCTCCATTATCAAAATAATAATAATAATACCTTTACACATTATAATATTAAATTAAGTAAATTGAACAAAAAAATAAATCATTCAAATAAAATCAACAATTTTATCTCTATTCCCTCTGTATCTCTAAATTAGTTTTTATAAGTAAAAAAAAGGTAATAGTTTTATTAAGTTAAAAAATTATTTTTTCGAAAGTAATTGAATTATTCGATGTTATAAAAAGACTTTAATAAGATCAGATCTTTGAAATCAAATATAAATGTTATAAATATAGTTATAATAAATACTTCTGCCTTCCAATAAAAAATAAGAGATAAATTGCGAGACAACAAGAAAAAGCAAATAAAATTAAGTATATAATTTTTAAATCAGAAAGAATCTCTTTTTTTTAATCATATTCTTCTTCTTTTTTTTCAATTTCTTTTATTCGTCTTTGGTGCCTCCTTTTCGAGTTCGAATGGCAGCGTGCCAGGCAAAGGTTCGAAATTGATTGACTTTGTGCGCACCTCTGCTACCTCTATCCCATTCTCTCTCTTCTTTCTGATTCTTTGAGAGAACATTAAAACAGCTCTCAGAGATATTTCGAAAAATAAATTTTATTCGACTAAATGCATTTGCGACTGCAGGAAGACATTGACTTTTTTTTTTCTGGTTAATGTAGCACTCTCGAGCATTTGGCACATCCACGATTCTCACGAAAAACAATCTTAAAAAAAATAAAAAGTTCGACTAAAATGGAATGATAGTTCTAAAAAAAAGTGCAAAATGGCAATAATGTATTCGTAAATTTTCAAATATAATAAAGGGATACATATTGATTCTGTTTCTCTTCAATAAAAATTATTATTTGCTTTGAAAGAGATAAGGACTATAAATCTCAATCCTTTCAACTTATATAGAAAATGAACATTTAGAGGTATAACTGAAAAAACTTTAGTTAAATCAGATTTCTTCCATTTCAATAGTTATTGCCAATTTCCAGAAACGCATTGCCATTTGAAATAACAAAACAAAAACTTAAATAAACTTCCATTTATCTTTCTTTTATTTGTGGTCATATTTAATAAGAAATCGTCGATTTGGCATCAGTTTTCTCAGCTGCTATGGTCGATGGAATTACACACCAATATTAATTATGTCGTTAGTTTTAAAGCTGGGATTAAAATAAATTAATTATTTGAAAAAAGAAATATTTAATTTATTCAAATATTTATCAGAGATAATCTTGTATGCATGTAAAATAATTAATCTTCCTGGTATAGTAAAAAGTTCTCGAAACGGCCACCCTTCCAGTGGTTATATTTCTCTAATGTGGTATTTTCAGCCATTGGTGAATGTTAAAGCAACTCAGAAGAGACCATTGAGTGCAGAAGGGGGTGATAAACCATTTAATTTCCATAAAATTCATTCTTCATTGCATTGTTCTTGCTAAGGCAGTGATTATCAACCTGTAGGGCACGCCCCCCTAGGGGGGCACGAGCACACTAGAGGGGGGGGGCACGAGAATATCCAAGAGAAAATATTACTTAAAAAAATTGATTAACTGACTGAAAGGAAAGCACACATACACAAAGAAAACAAAATACATTTCGACATATTTAATAACTTATTGAAGTAAAACAACTTACTAAATTTAAAAAAAATAGCAAAGTTTTTCGAAGGAAGACTTAATATTAGAAATAGCCACTCTCAGTTCTGCTTCTATGTTTTGTCTTCAAAGAAGCCAGAGCAGAAATTCCAGTTTCACAAAGGTAGGATGTTGAATGGTAGTAGAATTTGAAATGTCCTTGTTTTTAGTGCAGAAAAATCATCCTTACTCCTGCCCAAAATTCAAATAGTAATTTATTAATAAATTGTCTTTTAGTTTCGCCCCTTGTCGTGAAGTCTAGGAATTTTTCTTCCTCATCAATTGAGAATCCTTCGGAAGTCGTATGAAATGGATGCCTAATCCACGCTATCAGTTTGTCGTCAGCATACATTTTAAAGTTCTTTGCCAGCATCGCTAAATGATTTTCAATCGTTACAAAAACTACTTTTGCATGTTCTTCTTCAGCCTTATAAGTTTAAGTACAATCATCCATATTTAAAACATTATTAGGTTTTTTGCTTTAAATTTCTGCTCCACAATTCCAATTTTCTACAAAAAGCATTAGCTTTATCACTCGTATTCAACATATGTGTATTTACTCCTTCGTTAATTTAGTTTAGTTTAGTTACATTAACGTCCCGTTGTAAAGCAACACTAGAGCTATTTTGGGACGGAACTCGTAATTTTGAACCGCGGTCAGATGACGAGGACGACAAATGAGCTTGCACCACCCCCCTCTCCACACCACACCACACCACACCAGCAGAAGGCCGTTTATTTGCGCCTTGGAGTTGAAGATTCAAATTATTTAATTTCTTGAATATGTCGACCAAGTATCTCAATTTCATCACAAATAAACTATCGCGAAAATTCTCGGCCTACTGTCTGTTTTCTTCTTCTAGGAAATAGCGATTTCTTCTCTTTATTCATAATCACGTTGCGAAAATTTCCCACGTAATGACCATCGTGTCTTGAAATTAAATAGTAAGCTGAATGTACTGAACCTATGTCTTTACAAAGTGCGAAAAAGATTATCGATTTCAGGGGTCTCATTTTTATACACTGGTGTGCAAAACTTAAGCAACAGAAATGTTTTTTGCCATAACTTCACGAGAAATCATCTGAGAGACAGGAAATTCAGAAATGAGATGCAGCATTTTGTTCTGAAAGAATGACGAAAGCATAGTTGCGCAGAAATGAATACAATGCTTACAGTATGGAATCAAACAAAAAAAAGGCTTTATTGAACTCATATTATCGTTACACATGATTGTCTGTCCAAGAGGAAGAACAGCAAGCAGATATTCCTTAGTATGGGATATGCCCTCCCCTTACTGCAATGATTGTTCCCCACCGTCTAACCATATTCAGCACCAGATTGTCCAACAGTTCTTCAGGTAAGAGTGCCCATTCCTCAATCAGCATCTGTTTAAGTTGTCGGGTGTTCCCAGAAGGATGCAATCGTGCCGCAAGGCGTCTCCCCAAAGCATCCCACACATGTTCTATCGGATTTAAATCAGGGGAGCACGCCGTCCAATCCATTCGAGTGATATCTTCACTTTCCAGGAGCACCTCAACAGCATGAGTTATGTGTGGCCGTGCATTGTCCTCCATAAAAACGAAGTCTGATCCAATGGCACCTCGGAACAGACGCACATGGGGAAGGATCACCTCCTGACAGTAGCGATCTCCAGTTACAGAACCTCTGTCGAAAACGTGGAACTCAGTCCGCCCGTTCATCATAATGCCTCCCCAGACGACAACTCCAGGGCCACCGAAACGGCCTCTTTCCATGATGTTACTGGGATGAAACCGTGTCCCGACCTCTCCCCAAATCAACTGGCGTTGGGAATCGCTTGTGGCATTAAAACGACTCTCATCTGTAAAGAGGACACGACTCCATTGATGAGATGTTCAGTTTTTGTGCTCCCTGCACCACTCTAAACGGTGCCGCCGGTGGGAAACTGTCAAAGGGATGCAGCGTTCAGGACGGCGAGCGAATAGGCCACCTTTATGAAGGCGTCTGGACACAGTAAAACGCGACAATTGTGGCCCCATTGCTGCACACAGTTGCTGAGCAATGGCGCTTGCTGGCTGGTTTCGGGTTCTTTTCGCCTGCAGAACGATATGTCGGTCATCCACTGCAGTTGTTTTCCTGGGGCGGCCACCATCAACGTTTCTCACAGCTGTACCTGTGGTTTGGAAGGCTTTCCAAGCGCGCGAAACGACACTTTTGTTGATTCCGAACTCTTCAGCTACACTGGTCACACTACGCCCCTCCTCTAGCTTTCCGATCATTCTTCCACATGTGAAATCGTCTAGGTGATTTCTGCTAGCCATATTTAACGAATTCACTCACGTGCACTTGCAGCGAATGTCTTTAATTGCATCTCCGTCCTTCCTTTTATTGTAGTGTTGAGCTGCGCGTGCCTTCCGCACGTGTTTTGCGTACGCTCACGTCGCCTGTGACGTTTTGTTCCTGATATTTTCATACGCATGACCTTTCTCTTGAATTACGTGTTCATTGTACTGATCGCAAGAACTCCTTTTCTGAAATTTCATGGCTATCTGATTAAAATTTGCATTGTTGCTTAAGTTTTGCACACCAGTGTATAATTTACTACGGTTACAACCGTAGCTAACACAATATTCAAACCAAGACTCATTTCTTTCGAAGCTAAAGTTTCTCTGTGGATCATGCAATGTGTAAACTGAGGCGAGTTTTGTTTTAAAAGTGCTTGCATATCTTGTAATCTTTTGTACATTGAACGAGAACCATCGATGCATATTCCAACGCAATTTTTCCATTCTGTTTGCCTCGTTCATAAAATCATTTAAAAAAGCAAATAATGCGAGAGCTGGTGTTTTAAGTTCCATTTGTTTGCAGAAAAGTATTTCTTCTACTATTGACATATTATCACAAATTCAAACATAGACAATTAAATGAGCATCTTTATTAATATCTGTTGCTTCGTCAAGCTGTATTGAAAACAATTTGTCATGCAAATTCGAGAAACGCTGACAATGCGCATCTTCAGCAATATCGCCAATTCGACGAGCAGCAGTATCATTTGAAAGAGGTATGGACTGCAATTGTTTTGAAAAATTATCTCCAAACATACTTTCTGAAATCTCAATTACTGCTGGCAAAATTAGCTCTTCTCCAATGGTGTGAGGTTTTTTACAGCTGGTTATTTTATACGAACTTTGTAAGAGGCAATTCAAACTTTTTTTTTATTCAAAGACAAAGTTTCTTTTAAGAAATGATTTTTGCTTGTTATATGATTTTAATTTTAATTCGAAGAATTCTCTGGGTTTGTTGACGTACTCACTATGAAGCGTTTTCGAATGTCGTTTAAGTTTATTAGGTATCATGCTGTCTGCGGACAACAGTTTTGAGCAAATGATACACAGAGGTCTTTCTTCATTTACTTCAGTACTGGTAAACCCAAAATTTAAGTATTCATGAGAATATTTCCTTGATTTTATTTTCGGAACCCCGCTCGTCTGTGTACTTGTTGATGCTTGACTATTGTCTAATGCTCACTTACTTCTGTTTAAAAATTTATTCAGGAGTCTGCATAAATCTACTGCTGTGAATATTTTATATGGTGAATTGCAATTAACACGAAAACATATATAACATATAAATTCACAATTGATTCAATAGCGATAAAATGGTCGACTCGAATGAGACTGGCTGGAATTGAAACTTGCGTTATCGAATATTTTCCTTCTTCTTATGAGAAATCATTTGCTCCGCGCATGCTCAAGACGCGGAGATGAGATTCCCTTTCACAAATATTCCTATTTTGGCACTTTTGTTTTGTCATGCTTCTGTTTTATTTCTTTTATTCAAAAAAATGTATTCCCAGTTTCTAAATTTAGCTCACCTCGTCTAGGTAAACTTTCATTGACGATTTTCTCTACTTTCATATTCTTTTAACATTATCTCCCTGTTTGGCTTTTATTTCAAATATAATAGTTAATTTTCTCCGCTTTCATTCGCTTCATCTGTTCAACGCCCGCTTGTACAAAATGCAAGATGTGGTTTCTCGCCAACGTTGGCACGCTTTTATTCTTGTTTTGACAGTTAGTTAAAAATAATTTTGAAACAGAATCCAAAATACTCAATATACATTATTGTTGTATACATTTTGTTGTAAGCAAGGGGCGCGATGAAAATTGTGATTGAAAACAGGGCCACGAATACTGAAAGGTTGAGAAACGCTGTGCTAAGGAAAAGAGAAAGGTGGAAGAAAAATGTGCCTATTGCAAGTAAACGCAAAACAAATAACCATTTTTGCAACCAATATTTTGATCGTTTAGTGATTTTCAAGTACATTTCTCTGAATCTGAACTAAAATATAGAAAAACTGGTATCAGTACAGTAACATAAATTGCCGGTTAAATTGACTGAAGCTTTCAATTATAACGGAATACAAATAAAAATCATTAAATCATTAATCTTTAATTCAATAAAATCAATAAATGATTATTAAGAATACTGATCATTTACTGATTTAATTATAAAATTTAGATCAATAAATGATTTTGCTTTAAAAAATGATAATATTATAACCCATTTTTTACAGCTACTAAAGAATCGATTACAGATTTATCATTTTAATTAAAAAAAATCGTTTTCCAATGTTTAACGATGAAACTTTTAAGTAAATACATATCACAATATTTAAAGAAATAATTAGAAATACTTTACTGAATTACTTGATTCTTTAGATAAATAAACTGAAGTGCGTCCGAATGAATGAATTAGTAGTTGCATTAAAGCAGCGATTCTAAACCTGTAGGGCGTGCCCCCCTAAGGGGGGAGCGAGTACACAAGATGGGGGACGCGAGAATATCCAAGAGAAAAAATTAGTTTAAAAAATTGATTAACTAACTGAAAGGAAAGCACAAATACACATAAAAAACAAAATACCTTTCGACATATTTAATAACTTATTAAAGTAAAACAACTTAATAAATCAAAAATTACTAAATTAAAAAAATGCTGAATATTAGTGGCTTTCTTGGGCCTGTCTTGAAAAGCAAAGTTTTTCGAAGGAATAATATTAGAAATAGCCACTCCCAGTTCTGTTTTTATATTTTGTCTTCAAAAAGGCCACAGCGGAAAATCCAGTTTCACAAATCTTGGATGTTGAAAATGGTAATAGAATGTGAAATGTCCTTGTTTTTAGTGCAGAAAAATCCTCCTTACTCCTGTCTGAAATTCAAATAGCGATTTATTACTAAATTTTCTTTTAGTTTCGCCACTTGTCGTGAAGTCTATGAATTTTTTTTCCCCTCTTCAATTGAGAGTCCTTCGGGAGTCTTATGAAATGGATTCCTAACCCACTCGTAACTTGCTATTAGTTTGTCGTCAGCAAGAAAATACTTTTTAAAATTCTTTACCACAATAACAGAAAGATTTTCAATAGTTACAAAACAACTTTTACATGTTCTTCTTCAGCCTTGTAAGTTTTAGTACAATCATGTACATTTGCAAACATTGTTCGGTTTTTAGCTTTAAATTTCTGTTCCACAATTCCAATTTTCTACAAAAAGTATTAACTTTATCACTCGTATCCAACATACTTATATGTATTTGTTCCCTGGAGTTGAAGATTCAAGTTATTTAATTCCTCAAATATGTCGACCAAGTACTTCAATTTCATCAAAAATAAACCATCACGAAAATTTTTGGGCTCCGATCTGTTTACTTCTGCTAATAAAATTGCGATTTCTTCTTTTTATTCATAAACACGTTGCAAAAATTTCCCACTTGATGACCATCTTGCCTAGCAATAAAATAGTAATGCTGAATAGACTGAACCTATTTCTTTACAAAGAGCGGAAAATATTCTGGATTTCAAGGGTCTCATTTTTATATAATTTACTACGGTTACAACCGTAGTTAACATAATATTCAGACCAGGACTCATTACTTTCGAAGCCAAAGCTTCTCTGTGTCACGCAACTTCGAGAAAAGCTGACATTGTACATCTTCGGCTATATCGCCAATTCGACGAGCAACAGTATCATTTGAAAGAGGTATGGAATGCAATTGTTTTGAAAAATTATCTCCAAACATAGTTTCTATAATCTCAATTGCTGCTGGCAAAATTAGCTCTTCTCCAATGGTGTGAGGTTTTTTACATCTGGCTATTTTATATGAACTTTGTAAGATGCAATGAAAGCTTTTTTATTCACAAAGTTTCTTTAAAAATAATTTTTGCTTTTTGTATGATTTTAATTTTAATTAGAAGAATTCTCTGGGTTTGTTGACGTACTCAATATGAAGTGTTTCCAAACGTCGTTTAAGTTTATTAGGTTTCATGCTGTCTGCGGCCAACAGTTTTGAGCAAATGATACACAGAGGCCTTTCTTCTTCACTTACTTCAGCACTGGTAAACCCAAAATTTAGGTATTCATGAGAATATTTCCTTGATTTTATTTTCGGAACCCCGCTCGTCTATGTACTTGTTGATGCTTGACTATTGTCTAATGCTCACTTACTTCTGTTTAAAAATTCATTCATGAGTCTGCATAAATCTACTGCTGTGAATATTTAATATGGTGAATTGCAATTAACACGAAAACATATATAAATACACATTCACTATAGATACGATAGCGATTAAAGGATTGACTCGAATGAGACTAGCTGGAATTGAAACTTGCGTTATCGAACATTTTCCTTCTTCCTGTGAGAAAACATTTGCTCTGCGCATGTTCGAGACGGCATAGTTCGTGTGGATTCCCTTCAACAAACAATGCTTTTTTTTTTCATTTTTGTTTAGTCAGGCTTCTGTTTTATTTCTTTTATTATTCGGGAAAATGTATTCCCAGTTTCTAAATTTAGCTCACCCCGTCTAGGTTAACTTTCATTAACGAATTTTTTTTTTACTTTCATATTCATTTAACGGTATCTCCTTGTTTAGCTTTCATTTCAAATATAATATTTCAATTTTCCTCGTTTTCATTTGCTTCATCGGTTTACCGCCGACTTGTCCAAAATGCAAGATGTGGTTTCTCGCCAACGTTTATTCTTGTTTTGGCAGTTATTAAAAATAATTTAGAAACAGAATCCAAAATACTCAATATACATTATTGTTGTATACATTTTATTGCAAACGGTAGGGCACGATGAAAATTATGATTTAAAACTGGTGTGCAAATATTGAAAAGTTGAGAAACGATGCATTAATGAGTGTTTTGTCTTCCCTTTCTGAAAGAAAAAACAAAATATTATTTCATACATTTTTGTATTTTATAACTTTTGCCAGTTTTGAAAATCGCATATACTGATCTAAAAGTTCTTAACAAAACCTGAATATTTTGTCTAAAATAATAATAATTGATATATGCTTCAAAGGAGCAAAAACTGATCTAGATAAACACAACATTTATACAAAATTTCTCCGTATCTTCATATTTTAAACAGATTTAGTTTATCAAGACTTAATGTATGTTTTCATAATTTTGTTGCCCATAATATTTAAAAAATAAATTTAGGATGTTAAATTTTAAAAATCAGCAAAACTTGAAAAAAAAATGTAATCGAAAATATTGAATGAAAGAAACTTTTCTTTGCACTGTTGAGAATATTATAAAAGCCAATCATTGGGAATGTTTTCTTCTATTTTTATCTAATATCTGAAATAAATAATTTACAAAGCTGTATAATTTTAATATTTTATTTATATTATTATAAATACATTTCTATATACATTTAACATTTTAATAATATATATAGAATAGCATAATAAATTAATTCCACGGAGCAATAACAGCAAAAGTTTACAAAAGTATTCGGAGCTATTTGCGTTTATTACGGTATTGAGTCACATAATTGTTATGTTGAATAGTATTGATTATTTATTTAAATAATTACATGTTTTATATACTTACAATTACTATATTTATGTATTCTTTCTTTTTATGTAAGTGATTCTCAAAATACGTTTTGATGCTTAAAAAATAAATGTCATATATTCTGTATTTGAAATACATTTTTGTGAAAAGGTAAGCTGAGCTTGATTCTTTAATGAAGTATACGTTATTAGAATTATAATTCCAGACTTCGATAGAGTGTACTTCAAAATAATTTTAAAGCAAATGGCATTTAAAAACTTTTCAAGAATTTTCAATTTTAGCAGTTTAGGTAATTCTACGTATAAAGTAAAGTTTGAATAGTTTATAAGGATTTTTTTACACCTATTGCACTATTTAGCGTTTATAATTTTCAGTTAATACATCTTATAAATATAAGTAAACTATTTGGATTATGATGATTGAAATCTAAATAGAATGAATTGCCAATCTTCCTGTATCATTTTAATCATTTCTAAATCATTTTAATTTTCTCATGTCCTGAAATACATGTTACATTCTTGTAAATATTGACATATTTAAGGAAATCTGAGTATAAATCAGCATATTTGCATAAATGAATCATATCAGAGTTTAAAATGAACCATAAATGTTATCGCTTGGAAAATGTTGTCGGATCTGGACCGTCAAATTTTCTTGATTGGATCAATATCCTAACTTGAATGATGTAAACTATTGGGGTTACAAAATATGCAATTTACATTTAAAGATGTAAATGGGGTTAATTGAATCATTTTTGGTAAACAAAGAACAAATATTTACATTCAGATTTCATTAATTAAATATTTTAACTAAGGACGAACTACCTTTTCCCGAATTTAAGTAAGCTGCAAAAATAAGACAATACATTTCCAGAAGGAGAATTTTCTTCTTATTATAATTTTATTAAAATCGTATAAAAATAAAATTAAGATAATTTTTTTTTATTCAAAAGATTCTCAAATTGGGCAATAATCAGTTTTATAAAATTGAACTGTTTAAATAAATAACATTATTGACATAACATAGCGGAATAAACTCGAAAAAATTATATTCAATTGCAATCCTTATAAATTGGAAGAGGAATAAATCAAAGGAAAAATATGATAAAGTTTAATGTTATTTAACTAATATACGGTTAATCATCGGCGTGAGGAAAGGGAGGGAGGGGAAAAAAATAATGCATTTCTTAAAACGTCATACTCGGGTTTAAACACTGTGTGTTGTTGTAAAGTTAAAAAAAATGTTTGCTTAAATAACCTGATGGACTGATTTGGGAAACAAGTGCTCAAGCCCTGATTAGTACTTGGGTTACCTGAATTGAGGTTACAGCTTTCTTTTGTGTTATATTATTTTCCCCAATTTCATTTCAAAGAGCATTTCTGAAAAATTTAAATTATTTTCAGGGAAAATAAGTTACAAAAAAAAATTCTAATACTTATTTTTTTTAATTCAAATTCTTCCCTATTAATGTAAATAAAAAAAATATTGCTGTAGTTCAAATTTGGCAACGTCCCCCTAATAACGAAACAGAGATTTATTTAATGTAATGAAAAGATTTCCACATTTTAATTTTAGGATCTCAAAATAATTAAACAAGAAATACTTTTTTCAATTTCATTCTTTGTCAAAAACTGAGTTTGATCATTCATAACTATCGCATGATAATTCTTTGCAGAAAGGAGTTAAATTGAAATAGGGAAAAAAATCGGGAGCTCTAACAATGCAAGAGTATTTCTATTAAATTACTGAAATATATTTTCCAAAGGACTTCGTTAAAATAATTTTCCTTGTAGTATTTTTCGAACTCATTAACTTTGTTTGAGTGCAAGAAATTAAATTAGGCTACAGCGAAGCATTCTTCTCTCTCGCATTCAGTTGAGACACGAGCAGCTATTTGAAAGTTTTAAATTGAAGTGGAGCTCGGAATCTTTTCTGATGTCACGAATCCGACTCGATTTATTTGTGAAACATAATCAAGTTTTCATTGTTAGGAAATATTAATATGACGACTCTTATTATTTACCCTTCTTTTTTAAGAGACTCCGGGAAAGGAGTTCATTACGATCCGCCTTTCAATTCAGTTTCCCGCTTAATTGAAAACTGGCTCTCGCCATGAGTGAAATTGATATTTTTTTAAGTCAAAAATTACCACAAGAAAAGAATGAAAGCAAAACGCATTCGGTTCTAATTCTATTTTTTTTTTACTTGATCTTTATTACGTAAAAATAAATTAGAAATAATGACCTAAAAATAGTATATTTATTATTTTATGATTAATATATTTATTTGTTTATTAATATTAATATATTAATTTATTTATTATTATATTTATATGTTTCTTATTATTTAAAAATAATATATTTATTGTTTTTAAATCAAACATTATTTCACAATATTTTTTACATCATATTATTGTTAAATTTAAAAATCTTCCTGCATCACTGCGATGAATCATGCCTCAAGCCAAGTACAACAGAGGAATATCAGGAAAAAATGTGAACATTTTATACAAAAGAGCTCTGGAAAGAATTTTTGTATACGTAGTTGCAGCCTGGTGGAAGGGCAATAATAGACAAAGGCAAAAGATCAATAGCGTACAACGTAAAGCACTGTTAGCAATAACGGGGGCTTTTCGTACAACATCTACATGCAGCTCTACAAATAATTAGTGGACTTGAACCAGTAGATCTGATATGTGATATTGAAACCGCTTGGTATTGGATAAAAAAATCATCATAAAGACATCAATATTTTTGACAAAACAAATCAGGTTGATTGATTAAATGATTAAAATGATTAGTTGTAAAAATAGATTGGTTCACCCTAGTAAGATTGAAAAGATCCAGTGGGATGCTTCTGCAGTGACAGCTCCGCATTCCATCTATATAGATGGTTTGAAAGTGAATGAACAAGTTGTGCGGCTTTTTGTGCTTTTGAGGGCGAAGATAAAATTGAAAAGATTCAGAATAGGCTTGAAAATCACTGTTCAATTTTTCAAGCAGACCTTTTTGCAATATTACAAGCTTTAAATTGGAAAAGCCATAATAAATCGTATTTGCATTAGCATCTATTCACGGACAGCCTTAGTGTATTAAAAGCTCTTCAAAAATTCAACCCAAAAATAATTCAGTAGAAGATGTTAAAAGCCTGGTAGATGGTAATATATCACTGCACTGGGTTAAAGCCCACATTGGCATCAAAGGTAATGAAGTAGCTGATCTGGCTACCAAAGCTGCTTCATTTAAACCTGCAACAGACTATCTCCTTGGAGAATCTGAAAGACCCATCAAAACTTGTCTTTATAAAATTCTCGTCGATGAATAGCAATCAAAATGGGAAAATAATGAAAAGCACCGTTTTACTTTCAATATCTTTTTTCAGGTAAAAAGAAATGGATCTATTGACAATAAATATTTGGCCCACTTAAGTACAAAACATGGAGTTTGACCGCATTATCTTAAAAAATTCAGTTTGAGAAATTGTAGTTGTAGAAGTGGTAATGATTATGATCATTCTACGTTGTATTTTCCATTGTCCGATTATTCCATTTGAGAAAATTTATTAAACAGCAACTAAATATTTCCCAAATTCTATCAAATAACAAATTGACTTTAGAAGCTCAAACTATCTAGGACTTCCTATATCATAATGAAAGCTGGATTTTCCAAATTGAATAATAATTTATCGTAGTTTCTCAAGCACTGTAAAAAGTGGACGGTATATTGTGAGTACAAGAAAAAAAATGCAAAAAAGAACTCTATCTAGCCTTTTGTTCCTGATCATGGACTCGACCTTAGATTGAGCCACTGTATATATTTTTCTGTTTTTTAATTTTTTAATTTTTTAATTTATATTTTTCTCTTTGCTTTTATTTGTTTATTTTTTTAATTTTTAATTTTTTTTCGGTTTTCAAAGTAAAAACTGCCGATTTTAGGTAAAGTTTATTATTTAATAATTTTGTTTCAATGACACTTCTACTGTAGAATATTATGAAGGCTCTTCTACTTGGGCCGTTTAGACCTTCATTTTTTTTTTCTTTTTATTCCTGCTCATTTTATTTTTGTTCCGGTTTTTTTTTCTTTGACTGTTTTTAGCTTCTTTTGCATCTAATCTACAAGCATATGAAAGATTTTTTTTTGAATAGCTAGTCCTTTGATAGATATTTAAATTCTATTTTTTTATTTTAATAATATGCTTTTTACCGGTGTAACGCCGATTTGGCACACACCAAATCATCATCAAAAGAATATATATGGTGGAGAGCATATTTTCAGAAAGGCAAACCTAGACAGCTTAAAATGAATACTTGAAAATGAAATGAAAAACCTGAATATTTTCTGGGTGACAGATGACATTCTTCATTTTCCTGATTAGCTCCTTTACAATGAGTTTCATATAAATAAAGCATAATTAATCGAACTGTTACATAAATTATTGATGAAAAAAAATGAAATGTAACCAGAAAACTCAAAATATAATTTTCTTTCACAATTGAAGATACGTCACTGCCTTGAATCATATTAGTACTGACTACAAAACCTCATTTTTTTTTTTTTTCAGAAGAGATAAATGAAAAACTCCTTTCATTTCCAGATTTTTGCACATATATTTTAAAATATTTAAAATCTTATTGTTCTTAGATCCATTGTGAAATTACGAAAATCTTTTAGATTTTTGGTACTCCATCTTCATACAGCTTATTTAATTGTTTCGTAAAAGAGAATTTTGCATTCAATTTGTAATTTGTTCTGAAATGTTCTACTAAAAAAAAGGACTCGTAAATATTCTATAGAAACTATTTTGAGCTCATACAATGTGCACTCATATAATGGGCAATATAAATCAATACTGAAAATTTTGAATTGAAAATCGTTCTCATTCAAACGAAGCTACTAATGGACGCCCTCACATTAAAGGCAGGCCAGCATAACTATCTTTTTGAAATTCTGCTCTCATATTGCGAAGAATCTCTTTCTCAAACATATATATATATATATATATATATATATATATATATATATATTGTGGTTTTGGGACAAACATGTAACACAGAATTTATTCTATGTGTCTTTCATCTCTTATCGAAATTTTTATTCAGGCCAATACATAAAGCCTTAAAAAACATCCACTTTAGTGACTCTAAATTGAATTTCTGAAATTTGGCAAATTCATTAGCTGACGTAAAATGTTCAAAGAAAATACTTTCAACAGAAGACTTCAACAATTGATTCTTTCTGTTTTGTTGCACACAGTTTCTGACACTCATCTCTTCTTCAATTCTGCCTAGATTGTCTTCTTAAAAAAAGTTGAAAATCGAAAGAATTCGTATTGCGATGAGCAGCGACCATTTATGTGTTTCTATGTAAGCATTTGGTTTCAGATTCCTTTAATGAATGTAAAAAAAAATAAGCAGTTTTTTTTTACCTCCCACTTTCATTTTCATCCGTTAACCTGGTGTGTTCACCATTTGTTCATAGCTCGAACCTGATAAATTTTTAGGAAAGTGCTCATTTTTCAATTATGCATTCGGTTTTGAGAATATGAAAACTTCAGTGAAAGTGTTCGGTTTCCGAATATAAAATTTTTCAACTAAGACTACAAATTAAGTCAAATTCTGATTTGCTTTCTAATTTTTCCTATTTTTATCATTAAGATTAAGCAAAAGCACAGAGATGTTTTTTCTCACAAAGGTGTGAATTTTTTGAAAATAACATCTGACGGAACAACGTATTAAAATATTGACTTCCTCATAACTTCCGAGAAACTTTTGAAATCTCCAGAAATATTTAAGAAAAATCATTTATCTATCAAGCCGATTTATCAGTCTTGCAAACTTAATTTTCTAGTGTCATGTATCTTGCACGACACCATTGAATTCATCCCTTCTAATAATTTTCAAAACTGAGGATTGGAATCAATGAATATTTTTTAATTTATTATTGTTACGTGCTGAATTTTTAATTTGTTTATGCTGTTAACAATAGCGCATTCTTTTTGAAAAAATACAGGGTGATCCTGCTTTCGTCAAGTTGACGCCGCAGCTTAAGCTGAGTGCCGGTGCAAGCGGATTAATCATGCGACGCACGAGTAACTGTAACTGTATTTTCTTCTGTTTCCATCTTTATATGTATTCCATGGAATAGCAATAACTTCTTCTTAATGTTTTTTTAAGGAAAAAAAATTACGCCGTTATTGAATTTAATATTATGGACAAAGTCCACATTTCTGATTCCAGATCAGAAGGTTGCGTGTTTAAATCACGTCTTGGCCACCCATGTTTATATTTTCCATAATATTTAATTCAATGATGGCGTAAAAAATATTTTTATTTATAGGAAACATTAAGAAGAAGTTTTTGTTATTTAATAGAATAAAAAATATAATATAAATCTCGAAAAAAGAAGTAAAAAATACAGTTGCAATGACTTTTGCATCGCATGATTAATCCGCTTGCTCGAGCACTCAACATAAACTGTGACGTCATCTTTATGAAAGCATGATCACCGCAAATACGTGAGAAAATATAGTTACAATTCCTTTTTTAAACTCCCTCAGCATGGCTTCTAGATTATTCAATTTCAGGTTTACATTTCATAAAGTTTTTCCGAAAGTAAAAATAATCAATCTTCTTAAGGTATAAAATAACTTTTATTTGCCATGTATTAATATACCTTTCAAACTTTTCAAGGGTTGCGTTACCGTTGATTTCAAAGATAAATGGATCGAATCTGTTAGTTAGGATTCGATAGACAATGAGCACAAATCAAGCTAGCATAACAAGCTTAAATTTGCAAACGATTCCAAGATTTTAGGAAACCGTTTTTATTCCAATGCAACGAACTATAAATGTATATTCAGCTTTTTAGTCGTGATTTTATCTTAAACTACCTTGAAGTTTTATTACTAAGTTTCTATAAATCCAGTGAAACAGCGGAGTGCTCAGAATTAGTCCTTTGAAGCTGTCGACCAGGTTTCGTAAGACTGGACATCATTTCCTGAGCGTCTTAACCTAATGTCTATACTGGGAATGGCAGTGGATTTAAAACTATGAAAACCGCGTCTTGGTTTCTCCACCGAAACTTTTATTACTTTATCTATTAAAGAATCACCGAGTTCTTCATTTGAGGTATAAAAATGTTGCCGAAACTTAAGCAGTCATTTGAAAGAAAATCAAATGGAAGATGTTATGGGATTTTTTTAGAAGGAAAGTTCAGTACTTCAAAAAAAATATTTTTGTAATAATAACATTGCACTAGATGTTTTTTCGAAATCATAATAATTTATTATGTAGCAAATTTGTATCCATTTCATACTGCCGTCGCTTTATTTTTCCACGATGTAATGAATTTCAAACATTTCTAATTGGAAAATCCATCTTTCGGTGGCATCTCTTTAGCAGCTCCTTCTACCTTTTTTTTAAATTAAAAAGTGATTGATTGAAATAATTATGTAGTAATCAACCCAAGGAGCAGAATATAGTGTAACATTTGAAATAAAAACATTATTATACTTTTAAATTTGCAACAATGAAACAGCACAAAACATAAGATTTTTGTTATATTTAGTATTATTATATTATTAGCAGTATTATTAGTAGTATTATATTAGTATTATTTGTTATATTTAGTACTTATTATTTATTATAAGTTCTATGTTTAAAAATGTAACTCTCAATGTGGCACTATGACGCTTTCCTGACATAATACAAAACAATTCCGAATTTATTTCCTCAGCAGTAAAAATTAGATGCAGTTAAGAATAAATATTTTATTTTCATATAGCGTATCCAATTCATATTTGCTACCGTTTCGTTTAGCTTATCATTTCTTTCCTTACTCTAGACACAATCAACTTCGAGATTCGAACCCAAAACATCATCGCAGTTATCCATTTAGATAATGAGGTGCTCAATTGCAATCATGGATTACAATATTTATGATTATTTAGGAATTTGGCTCATGAAACATTATAATGCATTTCCACATCTTACTTTAATTAGCCTGTTTACTTAAATTATTATTATTATTATTATTTTATTTCGAGTAAAGAACTTAATTTCAAGTCAAAGAAGAGATTTATTACGTAACTGATGTTTTGTACAAGAATAAGTTCTAGAAATTAGATTCAAAATATTTGCTTCTAAAATTGTGGGACATTACAGGAAAGTTTATTTTTCCGAAATCTTCCAATATTGTTGGATTTTATTTAGTTAAAAACATTAAAATTTGAACATTTGGCAAAAGTTCAAAACTTAGATTACTCATCAAAGCTCCTGTCAGAATAATTTTCATATATCAATGCATAATAAAAGTAGAAATGGATCATTTTTAAAAAGCAAAATTTCTTATGCTCATATATAATCAGACGGATTTTAATGAACCTTAAAATGCTTCATGTTAAATTTAAGAATAAATAGCGAATTAGAACATTTCATTGAAACTCATTTTGCTTTTAAAATTTAGGATAAAATCAAAGACAGAATGTATATAATTTGTCTGGTAATTCTTTCGAGACACAAAAAAAATAATATACCATTATCATACTGTTAAATAAGAACATTAATTATCAAAGTTGTTAAACTCAAAATTTTAAAGCGTAAAACTTGCAAAATTGTTTGCATAGTATTGCACAATATCGGGCTTTGTAAATGAAAAAATATTTCACTGATTTTTTTTTAAATAAAAGGAATTAGTCGGCTAAACTAATATTTTTATGTCAATATTTCACGGTAACAACACTTTTAAGAATTCTTCTTCTTCTCTCTATTGTTAAATATTTCATAGTATTGCTTACAGTGTTCAGTAGGGATCAGTGTTACCTAAAATATTTTAATGCTGATTGAGAAAACAGTGTTCCACGCTTAACACGTACAAAAATGGTTCTTTTGGGAACAAAATGGAAATGCTAGAAAGGAAGAAAAGGAATTAGAATATGTGCCCTTTTTGCCTTTCTAATACTGTATTGTCAGTAATAATGATATTCATATTTTTGGTGTCTTAAACAATAATTTTACAAATGGTTTAAAATCAGCTGGTTAAAAATTCTTTTTTGAAGATATGGAAAATTCTCATCTCCTCGATTGCTTTTACTTCAAAATCGGTTGCTTTCGAAAATGTTACTCGATTTCTTAAAATTGTTTTGAAATATTTCAATTATTTCTGCACAGTAATTTGACTAACTATTCTTTAAAGTCTTATATTTTTTTAATAATAAGCTGGATGGAATTAAATTAGAATGAAACAGGACGCAAAGGGGACGTTTCTCTACTATTTATACAACAATTAATTAGACAACAAAAATTAGAAATTATTATAATTATACAAATAATTTTTCCCATTAGCGATAAAATATTTTAAAATATTCTGACCAAAATTTATGGCTAATGTGGCTACTAAGTTATACAAGATTTAACAGTATTCATTACCTTCAGTTGAAAATTGATACATGTAACTCTCATACACAGATTTGTTTTGCCTTTTCTATTATAGCACAAAACTTCATTATACTGTTATGAAGTTGCATCAAAATTACAATTGTCTTTGTTTCAAAGGTATTTGGAGTACTTGCGAAACTTCTATGTAAACAGCGATTTCAAAACTTTACATTTTGCAAGGTTAAGTTATTAAGCATATATTTGTTCTATTTATATACTTTGAGATGAAATATTTATAATAATAAGCAAAAAAGAAATATGGTTTTGCTTTGCATTTTGCAAAATATATATTATTAATGTTGTTTTTTTTAGAAGAAAATAATCCCAAAGTAATATTATTGCATATACTTTCTAACCGGTTCAAACTATACGATATAAGATTCTAAAATGTATTCATGCATTTTACTTTATGAAAAAGGATAAATCTTTCTAACTGAAACAATAAATATCTGAAACAGTAAAATAACATTGCTTTGTGCTCACAAGGATACAGCACGGTTCTGTTATTTTTATTGTACATAAAAACAATGCATCTAGTCTGTCTCTTCGGCATTAATTCTTTAAATAACAATTGATCCTTTTCTCGGATACTTTTATGATTTTTCATCCGAATAACCCTTGATCGCTGAGCAAAAAACTTCACATCAATCATTCCGAAACATAAAACACTAAAATCTGGAAATATAATACGTACCGTACAGTGATGTATGTGTTCTATGTTTTTCTCCGGGGAATTTTTGGCGAGAATTTTACGCAAGGTTGACGCCAATCTTTCATTCGAAAGTCCTATGCTTTGATGAAATGATCAGTTGTGAACATCCCAGAAATATATTGTGGTTGCTCAAATTTATTCATTTTATTTACAAAAATTTTCATGGAAAATAACTGCTCATATAATGTGTTTAGTAACCTTTCGACAGAAATAAATGAATGGAATGTATAGCAGTTAGTTTAAGTTCACATGATGTGCATTAGAGCGCAACAGCAATTTTATACTGAAATGCAATCTCAACTATGAGAAGAAAAAAAGACACAAGTTCATACCATCGCTTTTGGAATCAAAAAGAAAAATTTATTTTAATCATTTGCGGTTCGTTGAATATTTTTCTTTTCAGCGTGGCAATGCATACTTTGCGATATCAGCTACAAAAACTGCGAAAAAGTGTTAAAAAATTGTTAAGTGTGTTAAAGTGTTAGGATTAATTTGTTTGTTTGTTAATTTGTTTCTAATCTATTGGCCACAATTAAATAAATAATATCGAAAGTAGTGCAGATTATTTTAAAGAAAAATTACATATGTACAATTTTCTATTTCAGTGAAAGGAAATGAATCAATATTTTAAAATTATCATACATACAATCATATGAAATTATTCAATATTTTAGTGTGATGGCAGAATATTTGCGAGCTCAAAAGAATGGTTTTATAAATTCTGAAAGACTATCACAAATATTAAAGCCCCTCTAAAGTTATTTGACTGAATGATTGCTCTAAGAAATAAATTCTAAATGAAGAGAGCGAATATGAAATACTTAAAATCGTAATATTGGCCCATGAATTCATTCATCAGCAAGACAAAAAAAACGATTGTGTGGTATTGAATAATATTTCGGGATATGATGCAATATAGAAAATACCTATAATATTTATGTAAAATAAAAATAAAAATATTATGCAATATCATGCATTTCTACGAGATTTCTGTTGAGTTCTATTGTACTCTGCTGGAACTAAGGAATACTTATGTACAAACCGGAAAGTTCCCATTCTGTTCTGAAAAGACATACGAAAATCCGACTTAAATCGACTGTCGAATTTGTCCCCAAATCCGATGTGAAGCATTCCCCCAGCTGATGGTTTGTCTTCCCTCCACCTTTCCCCACCTGTCTCGAGACACAATAGCATCATCAATCCCTTAGCCGTTTTCTCAGACACATTTCCGATTCCCGATCACGTATAATTACGGCGTGACTAAACGGAATTCTTTGTCTTCCCAAAGCCTATCCCATAAACTCAAAACACGTACCTCGAATGTAAACAATCCCCCCCCTCCTCCAATTCCGAATTAGAAAGGGACCATTAATGGGAGAACGTGTCGGACAGTCTGGAGACCAGGACTATCCAGCTTCGGCACTTATCAGGGCCCTGAAATCCCTAGATGGGTTAGAGAGAAGTAGAGGGAAGGGGGCATGAAAGATTCATCTCACCTGACCCTCCATTATTAAAGTTCACCCTCCCCGTGCAATTAGCTCGCCCCCCTAATTCTCATGCTTCTGCGTTAATTAAATAATTTAATTAGGTGGTACACAACATTCCATTCAGTGAGGCATTAAATTTTGATGGCGAGGATTTGGGTATAGGATAGGCCGCATTGAGGGAGATGGGTGTTAACGATAATTTATAAGCCCAGAACCCGACGTGATTGGATGGCGTTTAAGTTGGTAACTAGAAGTGTTCTTATGTATAACCCTGAAACCATTTGAGGGTCCTGAAGTGGGTGAACAAACCGAATCTTGCAGTTCGCCCTTCATGGGAAATGGTGATAAGTTGCTTCTTTTACTGTAATTCCATATGTGGAAAACTACTATTGTCATCCAAACCCGAAGAAACGAAGAAAAATCTGAGAAATCTTTAGTTGGTCCCATAATTAAGATTACTTTAGGCTCATACATCCTTAATGCTGGTTGCGTGAAATGTAAATCCTGATGAGTAAAAGTTTAATCATTAGATTCTAATTTTGGAATTTTTATTTCTTAAAGTACCTTGAAAACTTTAATAACTTTCTAAAATGGGCACTCGAATGAATAAAGAGAGGAATACAATCTCCTCATTTTTGTCATTACAAAATAGATCCTGATGTCCTTTTTGATTGTAGAAAATTACTATGACCACTTTCTGTTAAATAAATAACGATACCGTGTAGATGATAAAGGTGACTAGAAGAAAGGAGGTCTAATTTCCTTTTAACAAAAGCATTCTTATACAGCACCGAATTGGTCGTTGCAATGCGCGGAGAGGAGTTCTTGTTTATTTATGAAGCGATTTACACATAAGAGGCAGTTACATTCAAAACCCATCAGGAAGGAACTACTGAAATCTGTTGATGCTATACCAGACTTGCACCTTGGCTGTAAAAATAATATGTTCCACGTTTACTCAAGCCAACAAAAGATGGCGCAATTTCCTCTTATCAAGATCAAGTGATTGAATATGATATGACTTGGCAAGAAAGTATGAGCATATGAGATATTAGAAAAGAAATATGACTCTTCACTTTTCTTCATTAAAATACAATCAAGATGTCAGACATGTAATAATATAATACGAAACATGATTGAAATCATTTTCAAAACAATATTAAACTCTTCATTCAGTTACGCAAGAGGAGGTAAATTCTTGTGATTTATTGGCATATATGCTGAATGAGTTTGTATGGGCAGGAAAATTTCTACTGACATAGATATCAACCATAATGAAAAATGAGATTTTATCTTAGGGCCAGCAAAAACTTTTAATCAGCTCCTTACAATTGGAATTTTAACAAAGTTACAAGAAGATGCTTTCTCTTCAAGATTAGTTCTGCGATCTGCCTGGACTTCCCCTGGGTTTGCTTTCTTGTTTTCCTTAGCAATTAAATTATCATCCCACATAAAGTGGATGAATATGACTGGAAAAAAAGAATGAACTATTCCATTCTAGAAAAAGATATATTGTTTTAAAGGGAAAAGGAATCCTAACCTTTTTTTTTTTTTTTGCTTCAGGGGTTGTTTTTTTCCTTGAGGTAAAAATCAACGAAGAAATGATACGATAGCATCCTTAACATGTCCCTTATGGTAAATTAAGAAACGAAAATTCATTAATTATTCCAAATAATAAGCATTTTAATTAGAATATGAAATATATTTCCTTCTTATTTTTTCTTTACAAGTATTCTAATTACAAATATTACCACTATGTGTGTATATTATTTGTAAACATTTATTCACTCCTTCATTTCGCAATATCTCTCCAATACATTCTGAAATATCTGTAACAAAGAATCTTTTATTAGCTTTAAAAGAATCGATTAAATTGATTGAATATTTTGATGAAAAATTGGAAATATAAGTGTCTTAGTCAAACGAATCAGAAAAGTACCAACAAATGCGATCAGATTATATTCATAAGATATTAGTAAATGATATTGACCCTGAGGCAATTTCAGACGACACTCAGGATCAGAAGAATTAATCAAAGCAGGATCTAGTTTAAACATTATTAAAAGCAAAATTGATTTTTATTTCAAATCTATGCAGAACAAAGAAATGGGAGACGATTTATTATTTAAAGACACTAAGAAGTATTTTATGATATTTTTTTAATTATTTGAATAAGGCTTCTAATTTAAGTCAATGTTTAAATTGACTGAAGATATATTTTATAGAGTCTAGGTAAGTCCTTAAAATAATGCTTAAGTATTAATTTATGAAAGTTACAAATTTTGGATATATCTGAAAATGGTGATATTTTTATCCAATAAAGTTTCTACTTTCTTTGGAATCATCTGTGCAATCTGATAAAATTGATGTCACTCGAAATCTTTTTTTCCACTTGTGCAAGTCTATCTAACATAGCAGATAAATCTGAAATGATGTATTAAACAGTCTGTAAATTCTAAAAACTGCAGTTGTAGAATGCAGTGTACGATGTTCAAAATGAGTGACAAATAAAAAGAAAACATCAAGATTTTTAATTCAGCAATTCGTCATGCTCATTCATTTATTAAAGATATTTCCAGTTTCATTTAATACCTTTTCATAAAATAGTAATCCATAGGCCAATAATATTTTATTAAATATCACTAAAGCTGACCATAATTTTTTTCAGAACACTTATCGTCTCAAACAACATGAAATGTAATTTTTTTACTCTCTTTTGCGGCTGCAATTTTCTGTATTGTCTCACCGTTCAATTAATATTTTAATATAAACCTAATAGGATATTTGCTAAATATTTAAATATTTAGAAATAAATAGATTATCAAAATACGAAGTGAATAATTTCTGATAGAATCATTTAACGAATGTGTATATAAATAAGGGAATATCAGCTTCCCGTTGATTTTAAAATAGTTCTCTTGAAATTTTTACTCTAAATTTAAAATTTAATCGAAAAATTCATTTCTAAACATGATATTGTATTATTTTATCAATTGTTGAAATAAAATAAAAATTCTTTTCCATGTTTTAAGGACATTTTATATCTCAATATTTTATTACTTTTTAAGCAAATTTTAATGATTTTTTTTATAAATTTGTAACTTTGTAATATTAGTTTTATATCTGTATTTTTGTTTGCTTTTTGTTTTGATTTCTCAGTACTTATAATTAAGATAAACGAATGGTTTGTAATATAAATAATAAAATATTAAATTTTAATCTTTGCATAAATTTGGTTATTGTGTGGTATTGGCTCTTTGTTTTCCGAATATATGTGTTGCCATTATTTAGATTTTTTTTGGTTTTGAATAATTTTTATATATTATAATTCATCTCGAATTTCATTACTAATCCAACTGAATAATTTATATCTTTCTAATTTTAGAGAGATAGAATGGTGAATTATTTTTGCATTAGCTATAAAACGGAGTTTATTTTAGCATTGATCTTCAGTTTCTATTCAGTGATCCAGGATTAAAATCATTTTAGCCCATTCTTTTCCATTGCAAATAGCTGCTTGCTGATTAAATATTAAATTTTCAATCTTTTAATTTTGCATTACGTTTTACTAGCTGCCCTTGTCTAACATCTTTTCCGCTCAGATTATAGATTTTTTTCAAATGTTGAGGGATTAATATGGAATTATTTTTCATATTTACTTTTTTTATTTGATGCGGCTGATAAATCATATTTTATTGAATCAAAATGTTAAAAATTAAGGCGGGCGTAAATTTAAAAAAAAAATGTTCGATGAAATGAAAGTGAATCAGAAAATGGCATTTTGGAGTGAATGTCCAAAGAAAGCATTTTTTTAGAAAAAAATATTAATTTCAGCACTGGCAAAAGTAGGCGAACGGATGTTTTGTTGAATGGATTTGAATTTTACCATAAATCAAATATGTTGCTGCAGACTGTATATTGAATTTAAAAAAAAAATATTAAAAATTAATTAAAAATGCATTGAAATGAAACTGGAGTCTTTGAAAATGTAAATTTCTGAATTTTAAGATGATGCAAAAAAAAATTGTAAGAAAATAGCTTTTATGATATATTTATCAGCTTCCACAAATAAGTCTGATGACAACCAGGCCTATTTTCGAGCTCCATTAAACTTCTATTTGGGGTCTATTTATAGATTTCTTTCACATCTTCTTTCCTTTTGGAGAGTGTAGTTTTGTGAAATACGGTATGTCATCTCCAGAGCATACCTAAAATAATTTGCAACTCCATTAATTAGCGAACCTTTGAGTGATATGCATATGTAAATATTTTCAATTTTCGTATAGGAATTTGTTTACTTTTGATTGTTGCCATTCCACAATAAGTAATCAGAGAGATTTATGTTTCAAGTTTGATAACATTATATATATATATATATATAATTACCATTTTATTATAAATATACTCTTGTTCGTTTCTTCTTTTTCCCATTAATCGCCGATAAATTATCATCTATGATATATGTAAATAATGTTTTAAGACTGTTATGTCAGTCATATGTACGCAATCATTTGAAAAAGTTACTTATTTATGTAATGTTATTTTTTAATATTTCCAGGAGTTTTTGTTTTTAAAGTTGACAAAAATAATACCTGAAAAATAAAAAATAAACCTCCCATTTTCATATAGATGATATAAGAAAAAAAATTAGTTGTTGATAGAAACCCTTTTGCATTCCATGTACGGTAAGCAGAAAACATTAAATAAATGTTAATAAACTAGAATTGAGATATTAACATTATAGTTTATTTAAATAAATAATTACCTTGATTTAGAAACCTTGAAAGTCTCCTATTTCCTATGCTGAGACTGTGCGTGCCTTATCTTAGAACGAAGACGCGAGCTATCTTCACGCCACACAGTAACTTATAAATGTGATATATAGAAACACTGATAAGTTGACACTTGTGACTTTCTCTCATGGCTGAACCATATATCTGATTACAATACATTAGTAAACAATGTTGGAGATAACGGATAGCTCTATTTTGGAGTCAGGAAGATTATCCTATGCAATTTCATTTTAAGCAAACTTTTAAAAAAATTAGCAAATATTTTTTCAGTGTTTTACCAAAGTTTTATTATCTCATCCACTAAGGCAGAATCAAGATTTTGGATAAAATCTTATTCTACGAATCTTATTTTCGAAACTTTGTTTCAGAATTGTCCATTTATTACGAAATTGCTCAGATTAAATTGTAGATAATTATTCACTTTTAAAAATTATGTATTTATATTTTTAGATAAACGCCTGTATGAATATAAAATATATGTTCCTTTAGCAAAAGTTATCTCCTGTGATCATTCTGACATTGATCTGATTCATTTACTGACTTCATATATTTTTGACTTCATAAACGCAGAACTTGCATAATTCATTGCCTTAAATGTCTCTTCAAAATATTCCTGGGGCCGCAATGGCTTAGTGGTAAGGCTTCAGGTTCGAGGCATAACTCCACCGAAGAACCGTCGCGTAAGAGGGTCTGGTGCATGTTAAATCAGTCGAGGCCAAACGTCCTTCCGATGGTGTGGTGTGGAAGTTTGTAGAGGGCTGTAACAGCTCAGGTATCGTCTTAGGCATCTAACCTCGGCTGAAAATTACGAGACCAGTTTCGAAATAGCCCTGCTGCTGCTTTAAAACGGGGACGTTAATATTATCAAGTCAAAATATTCCTAAATTTTCTGTTGAATTAGAGCACGGTAAATTTCTTAAGCCAATCGAACATATTCATTTTATTTCAGGTGTGAACATTACGTTGAAATATCTGTGAAAAACACACGAATTGGGAAAATCCTACGTTGTAATATTTCAAAATCTTGATTGAATTCATTTGAATTCATCATACTCTGAGCAAAAACTTTAATTCCGATATTGTTTACTACGAATTTTAATGTTTCTAATTCAATAGCAAATTCAAAATTAAGAATCAGTCATTAAAAGGTGTTTCTTTTTCAGAAATTCGAAAGCATTCATAATTGCTGAACATTTTTTTTTCAGTTATGAAAGGAGGCCCTTTTTCAGCAGATTTTTTCCCCCTCGAAAGTTAATTTTGTATTAGTATGCCATCTCTGCCCCTCCGTTTGTATTTTGTCAGTGTTTTCAGGAAAAAAAATAGCATATTCACGGAGTTATTTCCTAGAAGTCTTTGCAACTTAGAAGTTTTTTTCGTTCTGTTGTGTTTTTTTATCGGTAAAATTTGAGTTTCACAACAGATCTCAGCTCGGATTCATGCATGCAAACATAACACTCTTCCGAGAAACAAAGCAAAGAGTGACAAAAATTCTCTGCGCTTCACATCTGCACGGGAAGCACTTTTTCTTGTCACCGAAATCGACTCTTCGAGGAAGGTGGAAATTCGATAAAAAGAATCTGGAAAATTCTCTGTGTGGTTGAAGCGGCCGGGAGATCAATGCAGCTTGAACTAAAATGAGAAGACCTTGTAAACCACATCTCCACGCTTTTTTTTATTGGTACCTGCAGTCGGTAGAGGAAACCATTAGATTTGCTGTTGACAGTCTCGAGCTTCTTTTTTCTTCAGCCATTGACACAGAAAATTTTTAATAATGGCTACAAAAAATTATGTCGATGGTAAGCATTATCAAAGTTCAAAAAGACATTTTACACACTTTTATTAAATTTGATTTGCTTCATACCTTTAATGATGAAATTTTTCTATCGATTTTTCTTAATGCATTATAATTATCGAATTGCGCTCTTTTCTTACTATCGATGACAATGCTGCATTTCAATACTTCAAGAACTTAAATTAAAATTTAATTAAATTTTGTTTTTCTTTTTTTGCAAAAGGCGACATCTAGTACGGAGTTTTAAACTAAATTTATAAAGTTTTCATTATATTATTACAATTTTGAATTATAAACTAAAGACTAGAATAATAAGAATAAAAAAATTCAAAGAGAAAAGTACTGTTTTTTAAAATATGTTATTAAAAGTGTGTTTTTAATAAGTTTTTGAAATTCTATTTATATTTAATATTTTTGGTTCCTCTTTCCCTTTTTCTTTCACCGTCTAAAATCACTATCCTCTTTCTTTTTATTTTGTTCAAATTTGCTTTGAAGTTCAAATGATTCTCAGGACATTGCATGAGAGAATCTGTTATTCGGAGTAATATCGTTTGTGTGTGTGTGTGGGATGCTGAAATGAATTTTGGTCTCCTGAAATATCATGTATCGCTATTTGTTAAAAACCTAATTCGTTTTAATAGGAATTCAAAAATTTATAATCAGTTATCGAATCCTTAAAAATTTTTTTAATTTCATTTGTTTATGAATAAGAGAAAAATTTCAATCTCAAAATATCATGTTATTTCTATTATTTCCTTATACATTAAAAATAAATGAGTTCAATAATTAAAATCTAAAAAAAATCTACTTTTAATACAGTAAGAGAATGTGTTCTTAACAAAGAATTTTAATATTCTTTAAGTCAGGAAAGATTTTATACACTAAATCGTTCAAAACCTAAAGAATATTTTTCACTTCACTACTTTCAAAATTACATGAATTTTTAAAACTGTTAAGATGTCCAATTCTTCATTTAAATTATCCTCACTGATTGCAAATATTTTAGCTTCATTAAGAAAAGAAAAATTAGTTTCCGCAGCATTACTAGTTAATAAATAAATTTATTATACTTGAAATGAACATACCAAAAATTTATTTCCCATATTGTCCAAAGAGATTTATTCATGGTATTTCATCGATCAATAGAAGCTATTCTCACAAACATTTGCTTTAATTCAGAAACTTTTTAAAGCATGGCTTGGAAATTTATAAATAAAACTTATACGAAATTATTTTGTTCTAAATTGAGGTAAGAATTTTATAAAATTTAATCTTCGCAAATATAAAGCTGAACTGGTAAAATTGCTCAAAGCTTTCTGAAAAACAGAATAAAGACACATTTCATTTGTAATCGTTGCTTAGATAGTATAAGCTCAATCATTTCGTAACATATTTCATTTTCGTACCATATTAGAACTAATTCCAAACAAATTCAAAGCGAGCTTTCAAAGGATATGAATTTATGCATTGTGAATTTTCTTTTTATTTGAGTAATTTTTCAGAAAAAGAGTATCAAAAGCATTTTTACTAGTCCTTTACATTTATTTAATGGCATGGAAGAAAGAAAGCAAGATTATAAATAATCAGTGCTTATATTTTATTAGTTCCAAGCAAAAATAAATATTTTTCAATTTGCTACCATTGACGCAATCATAAACTTAAATAACTCTGGCGGATTTTTTATAATCATAATGTTTCTATGACATCATTCTGTCAGTAAATACTATTATGCATACAAAAAAGGCTGTCCATAAAATTAAATAATAGGAAGCATAATAACGAATGTATCCTAAAACATTATCATGCCACCATGTTTTGGATTAGGAATTTGAAGTCCTTGCTAATTTTATTCTTCTTTCTTTCACCTGTGGTTTCAATTTTTGCTAGTAAATCATCTCTCTTTTTGCCGTATTTGAAATTTTGAAAAAGCATCTTCCAAAACGTCATTTTGTTATCAAAAATTGCAGAATGGTAAAAAAGTTAGTTTGAATTTAAGAGGATTGGGCTTTATTTGAATATATTTTCATTTAAAAAATGAATGATTATTCTGAGAAGCCCAAAATATTATTATGCTGTAAATCAAGGGCGCCATTGATCTAAAGGAGACTTGTATATATATATATATATACTGACTTTCATTTTTAAATTTGAAAATAATTTATTCAGTTGTAATTGAATGGATATTAAAAGTAATTATATGATTATGATTTGAGACTTAGTAAACATGCATTTTCTTATCTTATCTAAGCATGCAAGTTCAACAATTTTAATACAGAAGCTGTCCTTCAGGAAATCTTAAACTACGTGCATAATAGAAGTCTCCCTATAATATAAAAATTATAAATGTAATGCAAGTCTTATTTGACACGAAAAGTGATGATTAATCGTTCTTATCAACTATCCTCTCTAGTCGTCACACAATATCGAAATACATCATCTTAAGATAATAAATAAAAAATTAAATAATTTATAAAGACCATAATATAATACAAAAGTTATGTATAATTCAAAATAATCTACGAAGTTTTAATTGTATCGATATGGCAATACATATCGAAACTACTTTATTAAGGTGGTCATTAAGACTCTAAACTAAATTATTGTTCACATAACAAGCCGTAAAAATTTATAAATCAAATTAAACAAATTCTTATCAATAAAGTATGGAGCACATATATACATAGAGAAAGAGACTTTTTTTCACTCTTTTATAAATGAATGCATTATTTGCTAAAAATGAAAATGTACATCTTTGTGCGAATTAATGAATAATTTAATGCATTTTAAATATAGAGGAGATATTTTTTATATATTTTTAGATTAATTCAGAAATTTTCTAAATCTTTACAGTAGCTGTAGTCAGGGTATCTCTAGAATCAATAAGTAGAATTTAACTAAATTCAAATTATGGAATTAAAAATTATGACATAAAATTTTATATTATTATTTCTTTATTTCATATATAGAAATGAGATCCACATACTTGGATATGCACAGAAGTCACAATTGCATCCCTAAATACAACACAATTAAAATTTTCATAGCTCAAATAAGTTATAAGCATACAATGTTACAAACTTTATTGTTGTAAAATATCTATCTATTTTGAATGATAATTTATTTGATAATTTTTTTCTTAAATGTTATTTTGAAACTATATTTCAAAATCAGATAAGATGACTATGTATTTCATAAAAAAATTGTAAACTATTCTCTGACAATTATTGGTATTCTTCTAAATAGCATAATTCAGTATTATCTAAGCAAAGTCAAACCATCAAAAGAATTTAAATTTTGAGGCAAAAAGTAAAGGTCCATATATTGAAAAGGTTAAAAATTAAATTTAAAATGAGCACTCTAAAGGGATGTCACTTTTTCGGCTACAAAATTCTTTATTCATTTGATCATTCTTAATTTTATTATAGTTATAATTTATTGATTGTTGAGAAACATGGAATTTGTGTTAAATGTTACATTAAGCAAAACTTTGATTCACATTTGGATGATTTTAGTTTCCTCACTTCTGGAAATATTATTAGTTTTTATTCAAAAAATTGCTGCTTTTTACTGCTTAAATATATTTTTAAAAACCTGCTTTAACCACATGGAAGAGGCAACTGTTAAGTTATTTTATTTTAAAAATTGATTTGATAAAATTTGAAACTCAAAAGTGAAATGTTTTTTTTTTCCCTAATAAACTCAAAAAATATTTTCCAAATCAATCTCACTCTCAAAAATTTTTTATTGTTTGATTTATCAAAAAAGGAACCTTGTAAGAGCTCAGGAACATATCAAAGAAGTCAATAAATTACTTTGTCCATTTGTAATCGATAGTTTAGAAGGGGAGAAACGCACTTAAATGATTTTTATAAAATATATAATAATGTAAAAAATTATATAAAAAATGATTTTTTTTGAAAAATAAAGCAATGTTTATTATGTAAACTCATTTTTTAATTTAATAATATGAATTTTCGTTAATTATTTTACCATTCTACCATTTAGTTTGTTTTTTTTCTTTCTAACATGTTAAAAAATTTCCTGATGCTCAAGTAATTCCATTAGAAAAAATACCAGTACTTGCCTTCATATCAGAAAATCCTTCAAACCTCATGTGTATTCCCACCACTCTCAAACAGTTTTCAGACAGATTTAATTAGTTAACTCTAACTGTATAGCTGTTAACTAAATTAATACCAGAAGTAGTATTGATTGTATTAAAGGAGAATGGTATAAAAAAATTGTAAAAATTCGCTTTTGAATGCTGAAAATATAAGAAAAAAAAATTTCTCTTCTGATTTAAAAGCAGATTTTTTTCGGAAAAAAAGATTCATTTCCATGAACAAAGCACGATAAAGTTTTAATTATTAGAAATGGGAAAAACTCATTCTTGAAATGAAATATTTAGAGCAAGATTGATATGCATTATTTCATTGGATTCTTGTTCTTTACTAAAATAATTTTCAGAAGGATTTTAATTTAATCTCTATAGCAACAAATAAAGAAATTATTTATTGGTGAATCTCTTATTATCATAATACCATGTTCACAAAGTGATTATCTTAAATATTTCAATTATAATATGTGTGATATTTTTTGAAGATTTATGTTATTGATGAAAAATTAGATATGCAAAAAAAATGATCACTTGATATTAAGCATAATTCATGTAATGTCGTATTGCGTTAAAGTTGCACATTGCACAAAAGTTGCGTTGTGGTTTATGTTTCCATTTTAATTCTCGACAGATTACAGAACTAAACTGTTGCATGTTATTTAATATCCTGTGAGCATGCATCAACTACAATATCAAACAACAAAGTTTTTAAAAAATAACATTAATTCATTGAGCATTAAAAAGTGTAAGATAATATTAAATAAAAGTCTGAAAAAGCTACAACAAAATTGGAAACGCAAAAGGTACTGAAAGTAGTACCCTCAGAACATCATTTTGAGTAACATTAATTATACTTTTAAAGAATTCTTAAAACTTGGCATTCTCATACTTTTCACTGTGACATGATTCCCTCAGAAAAATGTTTTCCTCCATCACGCCGTTTTAATTTTATTTCGACATCCATATTTATGATTAAAAGCAGTAGTAAAATGATGACAATATCATTTATCTAGTATAACAATAATGTCGTATTTTTTAAAAACAATTTTATTTTCCTTATATTTGACTTAATTATAAATCTATTTCTTCAGTCACACATTCCAAATATTTCATGTTTCCATAAGGATTAGAAAAGTTTTATTATTATAAATATTATGGAAACTTATAATCTAATTTAGCACAAATTTATTAATAAATGACGTTTTCCCTATAGCATCAAAATGAAATTTAAAGTAATAAATTACTTTGTAAATAAATTTTGAAATATTAAAATTTGTATTTCCATATAAAATAATAACTATAGAGAATTTGGAAATGTAGCACATCAATGAATGTGTGAAACATAGATTGCAAAATGTCATCTTTAGAAGCATGAAAGGAGTCGATTTAAACAGAATGGTGTGAAAAATATAATTCATATAAAATCCATTCATCTTTCAACGTATCATAAGAATTTGTAAAAATCTAGAAGAGGAATTGGACGTTTTCTTAGACAAAGAAGATTTTTAAAAATTGAGTTTAAAAATGGACAGGTTATAATGAATTCTCAGGAGAGAAAAAAACAATAAATAATCAGGAAAAGAAATTTTCCGCAAATCTAATCAACTCTCTGGCTTCATTAAAAATTTCTCTTATGATAATCACGCGAATCTGTTTGCATTATGTACTTTAAATAAACAGAAGCTACCTCGGTTTTCTCTCGTTATAACTACATGAAGTCTGTCGAAATCATTTTTGTTCTGTTATAAATAAAATAAGAAACACAAGAGGGCATGAATTTGTAAAAAAGTTCTCTTTCAAAAGAAAAATTATGTCGGAAATTCTTTGATAAAATAAAAATGGTTTCTTGAGATGTTTTATCAGAGCGTTCTGTAGAAATTGAGGCAGTTATGAATTTCCACTTAGTCCACAGCAAACGATAAATATTTCATCTCAAGGCATGCCAGCGAAACATAATAAGAACATAAACGCATTCTTTTTACTGATTCTATAAATTAAATTTTAAAAAAACATGCTTTAATTTATTTTTCAAGAATCTTACTTTTCAAGAAATATACATTCGCTTTTAACTATAATGCCAGAAACTTATTAATCTATACTTCATTTTATTGCCTCGGGAATCTACCAAAGAGTGTCGCCAAATCCCAGAGGATCATGCCAAAAATATCTCAACACCTTACTCATTTTTCTCAGCTCGAAGATTGTTTTTCCCTTCGGTAGGCATAGTTTGGAAGGGTTTATTAATAATTCGCTCGGCATATTTTCCCCGGTAGCATCCATTCAGGGGATTGTGTTTTTATTCCTTTTCATCCAACCCCGCATCGGAGTTATACGAGCCATCGAGCATGTTTCCCCCAAAGAGTAATATTTACCTTATTTTGCCGATGAGCAGAGACAGGCTGCCGCCTTCACGTCAGCTGCTTCCTGAATTTTGAATGCAAACAGGCATCTCTTCCCATCTTTTTAAAGAAGAAGCAAAAAATATCCTTTTGCGGATTTGGTCTGTCACCAGACGATTGCAGCAAGATACACTCTGAGATATAATGGAGGAAGGATACATCGTGGAGGAGAAGAAGCGCATTCAATCAGCTGCAGATGAAATGCGGGGGGCTTTGTTTTTTGAGCACAACCTAAAAGATAAGCTCAGAATTCGTGAAAAATGAGTATTGTGCTCAATTTGAATATCATGAGATTGGAAGTGGAATGGGCATTTCGAGATGTACGCAACAATGTGGATGAAATGAAAACAAAAACCATAAATTTAAAGCAAGCATATCCAGATAATGCAGTCTCATCAGCTTTTAAAAAAACAGGAATTAAAGCTTAAAATTTCTTTGATGAGAATTATAGATGAACTTGTTGTTTTATAAATGTTTCTCTTATATGAATAATAGTGTGAAGCAATAATATTTATCGCGCATATCTGTAAATTATCTTCATAAATTATTAATAGGAAAACTAGAAAAAACAAAAAGCATGCTGTTTCAACAAAATAAAAAGAAATCAAGATTTTTTTTTTGTTACATTTTAGCACCAATAGATATTTTTTCTTTGCTAAAAGAAAATGCAATTTTTCTTGAAGCGTTTTATATATATGATCTGAATTATGATAACTATCAGCTTAATATTCGTGAGTTGTCCATTAGGTAGCTGATAGATGAGAAACCGAAATGTTTATTGCATTAGGAAGCATTTATTTACCTACTAGCAGCCTTTGGTGACTAGTTGATTCGCCGTGATTAAGGATTGTTGAAAATGTCAATTGTTTCCCCCAGAAAAATATTTTTTTAAGTTTCACATTTTGATAGATATATAACTTACATTATCTCAAAAAAGTCTTACATAGTTCTGTCTATTGTGATTCGCATTACTCTAATTCTCTGTCTACATCTTTAAACATCTAATTGTATCATGGCAAAAAATAACGGTAATTTAAAATGGAGGCAGTTTAACATTTTTCCACCATTTTCTGATTCTGAACTGAACATTAAATATTAATATAACAAAATAACAAATAATTTATCAAAAGTATGCCCCATACTGAAATGAATTTAAAAGGAAAATAAGCCGAATCTTCATGCTTGATCACAACAATGGAAAAAAGGCAGAATGAAATATTATTAGCAATAATGGTATACGATTCACTTTAAGGATTAAATATCAATTAAAAACAGAAGCGTATTCTAAGCGTATTTTGTCAAATACGCTTCAAATACTAAAAAATATCGATTAAAAACAGAAAAAGAATTTAGATGGCAAAATATTTGGTATAATTGAAAAAATATATTTGTCTTTATCTTTAGATGATGCAAAAATCATTTTTATTCTGTAGTAACTTAGTAAGTTATCGGGGAGGGGGGGGGAACGACAAATTTTGGTTAATTTTTTATCAAAATGCTAATCAAAATTTCAATATATATATATATATATATATAATATCCAAAAAATATAATATATATATAAAATTTTCGATATGCATATTACCACCTTCTAAGGTATATATGTGCCAAGTTTGGTAGCTTTTAGTCAAACGGTCTGAAATGTGGAGCGCCAGCACACGTAGAGGAGCGCGCAAATACAAACGCGAATTCATCTTTCCAGAATTAATGATGGTATGCGCTGATTGGTTATTGCTTCTTTCGGTATTGCAGTTATGCCTGTCGGGCACGGTACTTCCAACAATGCACATATTCTTTTTTTTAAATATTGGAGATTACTTTCATAATCTGATTTCTTTTAATAAACAGAAGCATTAGGTATTAAAAAAAATAATTATTCAATGATTTTTTTTTTTTTGGAAAAACGAAAAACAATTTCATCTTTATCATTTCTAATAGAAAAGGGAATATTTTACTTTCATTTTTTATTAATCATTATTAGATTTATTTCACCATGATCAGTAGTAACTTCGAATAATTCAATTTTAAGAAAATTTCAATTCAAATAGTGGCACCTTACTATTCAAATGGTTTTTGAAAATGACGTTTTCTGAGGTTATAAATTTTTATAAGACATTCATTGATGCATCCGAACATACAGGTTTCTTTGATATTATTTTATCGAATTGTTTAGTTCATTCAATTTTATCTCTATTCATCTATTGTTCGTTTTCAGATCTTTGTAGCACTTCTTTTTTTCCCCTCATCTTTTGAAAACCATACCAAGAAGATCTGCAAATTTTACAGCCTCTAATTTTTGTTTTCTGCAATAGTTTGAATGATATATTTTAATTTTGACTTTATATAGATTACTATTTTTAGTATCTATTTTTAAGTATTTGGTTAAAGATATATTCCTAGTCCGATTTTTTTTGTTCAAAAATGCATGATATACTCTAAATAAATTTTGAAAATCCAAGAATTATTCTTACTCTGGTATCAACAGCCTTGTAACTCAACACATTCTCAAATGCAATAATCATGACGATTGCAAAGATCCCTTTGTTCATAAGAAAATAAGTAAAAGCATAACTAAAACAATCACTTAAGAAATTCCTAAGTTCCTAACAAAATAATATGACAACTTAATTAAATAAAACTCTTCAAATCAGCATATTCCAAATTATAAAAATAGTACAAAGACTGGGCAAAGTTCTCAAATAGAATTAAATCGACCAATATTATAGCAACTATCAACAACAAAGTCCCCCCCCCTCTTTCCTCCGAGACAGTTCTATCGATTCTTGACATATTCAACAATATAGTCTAACTCTGATATCTCAACTAATAATAATGTTTAAAACAATTAGAACATCCTGAATTACTCTGTTATTTCTAGTATTTGAAGCATCGTTATTCTTTGATAATCAAAATAAATAAATAAATCACATCATATTGCTAAGTATTTGATTAAAAATAATCTCTTGAAAAGGCCATCGGGAATTGGCAGCAGTCTCAGCTCTGGACAAAAACCTGAGGTCTGCATGGAACATATTCGCTGCGGTCATCTCTTCCCTCCATCAATTCGCTCTGTTCTTGATCAGCCACAAAACGCCATGATTTCATTTCACCCGTGCAAATTTTCTACATTTAGTAATCAGAAACGAAATACGAAAAGAGCACTGATGACTGTTTTTAATTTAGAACAGCTTGGGTATAGACCGCTTAGAATTGATTTGGATCACTGTAGTGTTAATCATAACCGGAGCTGTTATTGATCTTTTAATTCGTTTTGTTCTCTATTCTGTCGAAAATCGATGGCAAAAATTCGATAGTGGCCAATTAACTGTCAGATGCTGCAATCGATTTTTCATTCTGGGTTTGAAGAAAGAAACAAATCGCTTTTATTTTTCTTCTGACATAGTTTATAAGAAATGGATCTGCTTATCTAATTTTTTCTTTCAAACTACCCTAGTTCAAAAATGGCCTTATGCTTGGCTATTTTTCCATTTCTTCTCTATTTTTCTTTTCTTGAACTTCTTTCAATGATGGAAATCTCCAAAATTGTCTGCAGTCATACGAAATTCCATTTATCACAAGTTTGCTCTTCAGTGACCGCTGGAATATGATTCATTCATAAGAACACAGCAGCAAGTAAATCCTATTTCAATTTTAGTGAAACAAACTGTATCTTACTTATGAAACAGATGCTGCATCATAAGGTCTTTCTCGTTGTGTGTTGACTAAAACAGTTGAATTGCCATCAATATGTATTAGGATTTCATTCGTTTGCAAATACTTAGACAGCACTCATTTGTTTTCAAATAATGCAATTATAATCCTTTATTGTATCTTCTAACAGTCACTTAACTGCCCTTTAATTATAATGATTAAAGGTATATAAGCGCGTAGCTACTTTTCTGTTTTATTATATCACATGTATGACAGCTTGTTTTCGTACTGATGTTGGGGCGTGGGAATGTTCAAGTAAAGAGA
This sequence comes from Argiope aurantia, assembly GCA_026543865.1. Lineage (NCBI taxonomy): Eukaryota > Metazoa > Arthropoda > Arachnida > Araneae > Araneidae > Argiope > Argiope aurantia. The sequence continues at coordinate 121,723 of JAPMOR010060412.1, forward strand.
TAGAATTCTTCCAGTGATTTGTGAGAATAGGCCAAAGCAATCCTCGGACGAGTTTTTTTAACAAGCGTTTAAAGCAGATTAACTGTTTATATGATAAGGGGTGTCTCTAAAGACCACACACAGTCTTCGTTACAGACTATATGCATACTTAAGACAAAGATATACACACAGAAATAAGTCTGTCTTTGAATCGTTACAGACGTAGGGTTTGAAAGGCAAAGAATTACAACTGAGAAGGCCTGTTTTTCAGTTTAAAAAAAGATGCGCTGGATAAGACTCGCATCACATATTAAATGGTATCAGAATTCACAGAATTAAGCCAATACAGGCACATCAGTTAATCACAGCTGTAAAATTGGACAAATTTTTGAAATTATTTTTTTAAATTTGCACTTTTTTTATTTTAATTTGCTGACTATTCCATTTTGAGAGCTCGATAAGCAAGGAAAACGGGACCAGTAGGAGCATGAAAAGGTAGAACACTCCCCCGTCTTACTCTCATTGTCTGTTTTTGAATTTTGATTTTGATTCAGTGCTGACTGGACAGAAAGGCCTGTTAAATATATCTTTTGTTTGTTAGAGGTCGAGAGTAATGCATGTGAATAATTTTATGAAACATTATTTAGATGAAATTTTTATAAAGAGCTGTCTATATTATAAATTATTACATAAAACGATGAGCATTGCAGATCATGTTTCTATATGTCTCATCTGACATTCATTTTTTGGAAAAAATTATGGAACTATCTAGGTGAAAAAAGAAGAGTGTGTTTTAGAGGAAAAAGTACTGATGATTTTATCTGCTGAATCATTCTTTTAACATTCACAACTTTTTCTGTTTGCAATACTACAAGAAATTTGTATCATACATTGTTCATTTCAATATTTTTGAAATGCAGAAAACCTTATATTCGGTACTTTAATTAAAACTCTTATGAGTGAAGTAATTTTTTAAAAATTTAAATCTCTGAAAAGAATTTTTTATAGTTCTATTCATTCTAATGTAAACAGTGACCCCAGATTACAGCATGCTAATCTTCAATCATATTAGAAAACCATTTTTTCCAAATTGAATTGCTACATTATTTTTTGTGATACAATTATGACGATGTCCTTCCATAAAATCAGTGTTTTAATTGTTCATTTGGCGCATTCTTTGTTTTTGCTTATTTTACTAATGAACTCCTAGTATTGCTTAGAATTCTGGGCCTCTTGTTCTATTGCCAAAACAAATTATTCTCTACTCTTATTTTCTGTTGAAAATTTGCAAAGAGCGTATCAAAAATGCTAGACGAACATATTTTCTACGGCGAGTCAATCTGCTTTCATCAACTTTTAAAACTAAATCGAAAACTAAAGTTCCAGCATCGTATTTTACCATTCTTTCCCTCCAAACAGAAGGCAGAGATTTTTTTAATCTTATCAAATACCTTCAAATGACATCCGAAAACACATAAAGCGATTCCAAATTCAGGAGTGATAAAATTTCATACTGCTTCTATGCATATTCCAGAAAGTTTAGAGGCAGCATTTTAAAAACGAAAAAAAAATCTTATATAAGTGTATAAAAAATACTTAAACCATGTTAAACACATAAAAACACGAAAACTCTAGTATGGTCTGAGAATTAATTCATTAGTAATGAAATCCATTTTTTCAATATCAGGGATCTTCATTTTTAATAGGCTGCGGTGAACCTCTGTCAAATGAACGACCTGACCTAACTTATCTGATGAAAACATTAAAAGAATTTTTAACCCCGAAATTAAAAAGCGTGCTTAAAATATTTGGTTTGAAGAAAGTAGAAATGAGATCTAGATTTTGGTATGCTAATTTATGGAAAAAATGATAAGGAATCATTAAAATGCTAGTTTATTTTTATTGATTAAACGCATTAAAAAAATTTGAAAAATAAAATTTATAACATTCTTTTCTTATTTTTTTAATTTTTGGGATATATTAAAGAAGACACAGTTTTAATTACTTAATTTTAATAAATAGTCTAAAATTAAAAATAATATCAATATTTATTAAAAATTATGCAAATTTTGCTTGAAAATAAAACAAAACGCTCGATACATAGATGATAATTACATCGAACCTCTTATCAATGGAGTTTTGTCAATTACTGTTAGTGTCTGGAAACAAGCTTTCTACTTCCTTTATTATTTATTTCTTAAAACATTCTCAATACAACTCATATTTGAGAATAACAAAAAATGCTGCTGCTAATTCCTCTATAAAAATCGGATGACTCTGTCCGATAACCCACGAGATAATATCCCTTAAACTTCCTACGAAATTGTTACAAGAAACCTTAATGTGTTAGAATACTATATTCTAGTAAATAATAATTTCTAATGTCTCTCTACTCGAATGAATTATTTTTAATTTATAAAATATTAAATTTCTACGAGTGTTTTCCTGTATTCTTCCGGATATTTTTTATTATTGATGAATGAAGATTATATTTAGTGGTATAACTAGCAATATATATCAGAAAGCGTTGTTTTACTATCAAATTCTGCTTGTTTATTCACGATGCCTTTACTTCTATTTCAGTCATTTGCACATAACATATTTGCCTAAAATTATCAGAAACAAAATATGTGACAGCAATAGCGTGTACTGTTTCGAGCAAAAGTAACAAACAATGTTTCTTCTGGTTAATTGAGAGATGGCAGCAACAGTGTCGCTGTAAAAATTTTCATTTAAAATAGCTGTTTTTAAAATTAATTTTTTTTAAATGTATAAGTCATAAAAATAACTGCAACGCTCGCTTCGAAAAACTCTAATCATCATTTAAACCTTTATTCACATCAGATGAGCGCAGCCTAATTCGAATATCGATTAATGTGAACAAATGAAATCATGAATGTAAACTAATGAATTTATGAATACCATGAAATGCTCACGCTTAGATAAAGAAAGTGGGCTTTTAATGAAATATGTGTATATTTATTTGTAATGTTGAAATAACTCTCAGATTCATTCAATGTCAGTTGAGAAGGATGAGAAACTCTAAATTGATAGTAAATGAGCCAAAGGAAAAAATTTTTAAGTAGAAGTATATAGCAATAACAGAAATATGAAGTTTTGTATTTTTGTGAATTTTTAAAAGAAAGTTGTTATTGCCAGCTATTTGGCATTAAATATATATGAGAATAAAATATTTTTGAAAATGTCTTAAACAAAAAAAACAAAAAAAAACAATCAGTTAATTCAGAAATGTTATTGCACAAACTCCGGTTTATGACTGCTCTAATTGCTGTGAGGCAGCATTTCGAAAAAAAAAAGAAAAGAAAAAAGGAATTTTAAGACATAAAGACGAATTTTAAGAATGATACAATTAGTGAAATTAGACAAAATCATTTGCTTTCTGGGGATAATAACTCTTCCTACTTATCTATCTCTATTTTCAAATAAATAAACTGCCACAACTAATTTAACTCTAGTTTGTTGTTATCTACAGATTGTGTCTATTTCCAGAATTCTATGCCGTTATATTGGCTAACAAATATACTTTAAAGCCCTTTTTGTACGTTAATTGAAAGTGTGTATTCCAGAGAAAAAATAATGAGCAGAAGAAAAAAGGTGACATTTTCATCTGTTGATAATTACTACCTAACACCATTCATGGACATTTAAGCTTTCTGGAGTAAAAATTACAAATTTTATTAAATGTAAACACATGACCTCTTTTGGGAGTATTTAAAGTGAAAAGTTAATGGCTTCAAATTATTTTTTGTTCTTATTTTGTTCCTTTGAATCGCTTGGGTTATCATGAGACCACAACAATATCCATGTTCACAAAATTTCCATGCAATCAAACTAAAGCGTAGGAAAAAAATCAATGATAGTCATATTCTTTTCCTTTATTGCAGTACGTTATAATTTCTGTTCCAGAGAATAAGAAAATTAAAATGCATATTTAAATATTTCCCCTAACTCATTTATGACAAAGTCAATCTTTAATGTTGATTACCAATTTGTGAATCAAATATAAGGAAATATCCTTTAACAAATTAGAAGCTAAGCGGAAATGTCTCCCACAAAGGACATTTATCGTCTTTCTTTTTCATTTTAATCTTGAACTCTAAAGGTTTCAAGCCTTCCTTCTGGAAATTATAAAGGGAAGTCACTTCCTGACTGGTAACAACTATTTATTTAAGCACTTATTGAAAATTGCCTAGAATTTGTTATAAAATCAAAAAAAGTAAATAAATGTAAGAAGCACATTAAAGTGGCACCCTTAATGTTATCGAAGCACCATAAGAATGTGAGAGTGGAGCCGATTTAGTCTCTTTTAAGCGAGACAACGAGCCTTGTGTAATGAGTCACGTGGAAGCCCTGCAACCAAAAAAGAATCTACTAACAAAAGGGCATAAAGCTGCAGGTTTTGTTGGGCATATTCCAAAATCACAAAATGAAGGTTTTTCGTCTTTTTTAATCTATTCTAACTTAATCAGTTGAATAAACAACTGTTTTAAAATTTTCTCTTTGGTTTCTTTTACTTCCGGGAATTCAGTTGATACTTATTACTCATTGTTGAAAGAATGCAAAGTAAACCTTTAATTTTTATTGCTTTGGACCATCATTTTAGGTAGCTATTGTTTAAAATAAGAAATCAACAATTAAGGAATGCTTTGCATTTCCTTAGTTATCTGAAATTAAATTCTAGTTGAAAAGAGATTGAATTAACTTTAGTTTCTAAATACGAGTTTATAAAGCAGTTGCGATGAGGCTATAAAATCTTAAATTCAATATCACTAAAAATGTGATTTTGATAAGATAATGTTATTGAAAATCAAAAAAAGAATTTTTATAATAATTATGTGAATAAGAAATAATTTTGCAAAAACTAAGTTGCAACGATTTTTTTCTGCACAAATTTTTAGAGAATAAATCTTTGTAACGATTAATTGCTTCTATCTATATTCTTCGCATCTATGATTCTGGAATAATACTTTTCTTAAATATTAGAATGAAAATAAACATAACAATGTAAACACCTGGAACACCAGAGTCACATCTTACGGAGCAGATTTTTTTGTTAAATCCACAGAAAGTAGTTTTGAAACAATCCATACAAAAGTAAAGGGCACTGGCATTTTTATAGCAAATTTTCTGAAAAAATTACGATATTTTTTAATCAAAATAGATATAATTTTAGAATGACTCACTAACGGGTCATATGAAATATCTATTTGAGCTGCGATCGTATTCGTGTAAATAAGCGACGCAAACGATTTCAAAATTTTATATAGTTTATTTTTTGTGTTTAAATTTGAAGGTTTTTTTAAAGAGGAAGCAACTAAATGATTTTATGATCATGTGAAGGAAACACGATTCATATTAATTAAAATGTAACAGAAGATAAATTTTCATAAATGCGAAGGTCTTATTTCACACAGATAATTTTCAGATCTTTCCCGGATTTTAATCCCAAATTAGTCCCTTTCCCCGGATCTTTCCCTTTATATAAATAGATCGATCGATCGATAGATAGATAGATATAGATCTAAATATATATGTAAACATAATTTTGCAGATGCGTAGACGAAAAAAAAAATTGAAATCAGGGCGGGTATAATTTATATAAAAAAGAAGCGACGATAAAAAAAAAAAAAAAAAAAAAAAAAAA
>JAPMOR010060412.1:141803-189431 GCA_026543865.1 Argiope aurantia
TGTTGATTCCGAACTCTTCAGCTACACTGGTCACATTACGCCCCTCCTCCAGCTTTCCGATCATTCTCCCACGTGTGAAATCGTCCAGGTGATTTCTGCTAGCCATATTTCACGAATTAACTCATGTGCACTTTCAGCGACTGTCTTTAATTGCGTCTCCGTCCTTCCTTTTATTGTAGTGTTGAGTTGCGCGCGCCTTCCGCACATGTTTTGCGTACGCTCACGTCGGCTGTGACGTTTTGTTCCTTATATTTGCTTACGCATGACCTTTCTCTTGAATTGCGTGTTCATGGCGTGCAATTTCATGGCTATCTGCTTAAAATTTGCATTGTTGCTTAAGTTTTGCACACCAGTATATATATATATATATATATATATAGAGAGAGAGAGAGAGAGAGAGAGAGAGAGGGAGATTAGATTGAAACAATAAGGAAAAAAATCAATTAAGACATTTAAAGTGGAATCAAGCAAACACTCCCACTGACTATCATGTTAAAATATCAAAGTTGCCTTTCTTTGAAATTTGGTAAATTTTATTGAATGCGACATTGAACTTACAATGCAGGACTTCCTCAAAACATTAGAACAGACTTATTAAATTCTTGAGACTTTGAAATTGCCTAAAAAACAATTGAAATATTTTTTTTCTTGTTACGTCTTTTTGATTATGACAGATGGATCTTTCGTTAGAAAAGTTAGGGATAATACGTTAAGATTATTAGAGTGTTTTTGAGCTGGAGTTGGCGCTCTTCTCATCTAGATGCAGTTGTCGCAATCTAACGAATTTACGGCTTTAATTAAATGCCGGAAACATTGTAAAAGCTCCTCCGTGGGGAATCGTGTTACTTTCATCTCGAATGTTGCTGTTGCGAAAGAATGAGGGGCTTGTCGCTATGCTCTGTTTTCTCAATTCATTGGCTCGTTCAGTGTCGAAGGGGGTCATAAAAGTGATTTTTATTGGGCATAAACTTTCAGGAGGTGGAGCTACATTCTTCAGAGGTTGCTCTTCATTGCAAGCAAAAACGCATTTCTTTTCGCCAGTACTTCTCGAGATGTCCTGAGAGTGGGGACGCTAATTAAAAGATAGTCGTAAAATAAGAACTAAATAGTTTCAAAAAAATATATTTTTACCTGTCTTGAAAGAATACATGCTTTGTGAAACGTTCAAGAGATTGAACATGTCAGACAAATGCATAAAGCAATTCAACTAAATGCCACAATAAATCATATCCTATTCCGATGATAAACCCAATGATAAAATCAAATACATGTATAATTTAAAGCTTATTGGACAATTTCAGTTGTATTAACATCCCGTTTTAAAGCAACACTAGAACTACTTTGGCAAGGACCTCCTAATTGCAGACAGATAGCAAGGACGATACTTGAGCTGGCACCCCCTTTCTAAATTTCCGTATCACATTAGCCGGAGGACATTTGGCCCCAACGCATTCAAAGGCATCATATCCGCCTACCCGACGGTTCTACCGTGGAATCGAGTCTCGAACTAGAAGCCCTCCGATTCTGAAGCCGAGATTTTACCACCAGGTCACAGCGGCCCTCTGGATAATTGCAGAAAAAAAAATATTAATTGGATAAATTGTGTTGTCATAGTGTAGAGTACCAGAATACTTGATATTTTTTCGGTATAAAAATAAAGGGTAACTCATTTTTTATAAATACAATTATGAACAAAAAATGTTCTATCATGAACTCTGTGAATTTCCGTTCTATCCGAAACAATTTAATTTAATTTTAATTAAGTAATTATGCATGACAGAAAAGAAAATATCTTGAAAAGTAAGTAAAAAATTAAGAAAGATGGCAATGATTAGGCATATTTTATTATCGGTTTCTTACGTACCTTCAGACAAATTTTTTTACGCAAATAAATTTGCTGAAGATTTTCAATCCATGAAAACTTCGATGAAATGCTAAAAGCTAAAAAGAGAGGGAGAGAGAATGTATATCAAAGAAGGTTTCGCACTTCTTATCTTTAAGACGGAACAGTTGCTGACGGCTATCTGAAAGTTGAACGGCGCCACTACAACAGAGTACAAGAACTATAAGCAATTGCAAATGCAGAAAAAAGAAGAAGAAGAAAAAGAAAAAAAAAACCTCATAAGGGACAGCGTTTTTCCTTTTTTCCTTTCTCTGAAAAATTTTAAATCCATATCTATCCTCGCTCCCTCTGATGCTGCGTTTTTCCGCTGCTGTTTGAATGATGCCCCTTTCACAAAAAGTGATTGCTTGATATTCCTGAAAAGCTATATTTCTTTTTCTCCCTCCCCCCGATGAGTTTTCTGGAAGGTTGGCAGCAGAAACTTTAACTTCCATTCAGTCCGGGAACAGGGGAGAATTCTTCAGAAAATAGAATATTATAATCGCATAATCATAAAAAAGCGAACGAGGCATTTCATCTTTTTTCCTTTTTATATCACTTTTTGTCGGGAATAAAATAAGATACATTTCAGACGGAGAGAAGTTCTTATCATTTTCTTTCAGGTTTTGTCGTTTTATTTTATATATTTATTTTTCGTTGAGTGTTTCGGAACGCGCCATGCGGGATTCCAAACATCGAAAGTTAGTGGCGAAAATATGTTGCTGTCTGTTACAGGGTATGAAAGAAATGGTGTCCATCTTCTGACCAGTGGGACCGGTTGTAATAAACATGAGTGTTTTTCCGCGGATGTGACAAGTGCTCGAGTCTCTTCTGAGAGCATTGTTGTTTATGACAGTTTCTCGTCTGGAAGTTACTGTTTTTGGGATAGATGACATTCCGCGATAGTCCGCTTCATTTATCTTTACAACCTTGAGGGGGAATTCAAAATTTCCCCCTAGATTCTTAGATGCAATTTTTTTACCTGCTTTTTTCTACGCTGTTTCCTTAGGGAAAGTAAAATTGCAAATCGCTGTTATATTATATTTTATCGAGTTTCTGAATTTTTCTTCTGTGACAAAAAAAACTCTCCACTTTGTTGATACATTTGAAATTCTGAATGACTTAGGATTCATTACTCTTTCGAAGATATATAGATTTTTATACTTATGCAGTACCTCTATAATGCAATACCTCTATTGCTATGTATGTCTTTTATTAGTTTAAGTTTTTCGCCAGATTTTTAGATAGCAAACAACTAAACATCATTTTTATACTTTTTTGTTGCTCACTAAACCTTATAAATCGAACCATGAGTTATTAATTTGTGACAAATAGAAGCGTGTCAGCTTCTGTTGGTTATAATTATCCGAAGCACGTAGTTACATTGCACTTCAAATAGAAGTGTGCCTTTATATGGAAGTAGGGTCTTTTAGAAGGAATTGGAGCACATTTGTTTCCGCGTTTTCTTGAGACACACAAAGCTCTATACAATAATATTAATTAAGAGTAAATCCGACTCTATTAGATTTCTTACTTTTATTATGGATCCGTTTCATTCTTTAATAAAATTCGTATTTTGAAAAATTCTAAATCTAGAATTTTTATTATTTTTTTATTTTCCTTCTTAGTTAGTTTGAAATAATTAAAAACTAATCAATTTAAATGATTCCAGGAGAATAATTTTTTTAAAGATCTATGCAAAGTACAGACGGCAAAAAATTATGTAAAGAAATAACACAATTTATTCCATATTGACGACAATCTTTACTAATATTCAACTTTGTATCTATTACCATGCTATGAAGTTCATTCGATGTTTGTAATTTAAAAATGTTGCTTTTTAAAAAATGATTTCCAATACTTCGTTCAAATGTTGTATTTTAACAAGTAAAGGACGTTTGAAATGTCAGAATTAGTTTCATTTTCTGTTGGTGAAGAAATTACAACTGAGTAAAGAAAGAAATTAGGTTTTTGCGAGGTATCAATCCTTATAAAATAATTCTTTTCAAACTGTTACATTTCTCTAAAGATTCTAAATTTTCCTGGATTTTTAATTTATTTTAGAAAACTTTCCATATTCATTTGAAATATATTTAATAGTCTTCATTGATGATATGTTAAAATTCAAAGGACTGCTTTGAAGCCAACTTCCTTAATATGAATTCATTTTAAATGATTAGAGCGATATCTGATCCTTATTTGAGACAATATAACATTAACGAGAACTTTCAAAGGAAGATTTTACGAGAAACTTCTCAAAATACAGTCCAAATATGCTTTGGAATATTATCTCGAGCCCACGATCCCTCATTTCTGAAGCTGAAATTATGACCGGGCCATTTACTCAGGAGAACGCAAGGATGTTATACGAAATATTTGCTGATTTGTACGCCGTCTTCAGCCCTTTTGCAGTAATTCACAATAACGTGTTTCACAGGACATAAGTAATTAGGATTGTGCCGTGTCATATCGTACGCTATTTTACACTTTGTAGTCACTTTTGTAGTGGTGATAAGTCAGAACACAATTAATTTAAGCAGTGTATTCGACGCATATAATCTAAACGTGAATATATTTAATTATCATATACATGCTTTTGCAAACCTTCTATAAAATTATTCATGCTTTTTTAAAATTGTCACTTCTACAAAAAAAAAAGAAATAAAAAAAAGAAAAGAAAAAACGAACGCTATCGTTAAGTTATTCAGTGTTAAAATTCAAAAACTAATTTATTACTAAATTTTTGTAATTCTTTAAAAAATATGTGAAATTCAAAAAAAATTAAGTTTTCTGTGTGTTTTGCTTAAAGTAAAACAACAAGAAATTCTCAAAAATAAAATGTTTTGGTAAAATAGCAGAAGAAAGATAAATAATGAAAGGATTAAGAAAAGATATCAAAATGTACAAAAATATTTCCCACTAGCAGAGGGAGGTCATAAATAATAATAAAAGGATTTCTTTTCTTTTTTTAATCCGTAAGCCAATCAATTATTTCATTTCATGCCAATCTTATTAGGGAAAATTCAATTCTAACTAACCTACTATTACTTTCTGCTGCAAATTGCCGCAGTTATGCAAGCTGAGACAATGTTCATCTTCCGCCTCATCCCGAAACTTAAGACGGGAGCGAAAGGCGACTGACCTATTTCCTGTGATGCGGCAAAGGAATATCAATAGCCGGACCATTTTTTCGCTGCTATCAAGAAAAAAGGAATGCTGCGAGCCGATGTTCCTGGATCTGCTGAAGGAGAGAGAAGACTTGCCATGTGGCCGTGAAGGTTATTTGTACCGATTCAAGGATAGCTTTTTGTGCTAAACTACTTTGAGTCGGTACGAATCACTTTCCCCACAATCGTCATCTTCTGAAGCTCACCAAAAAGCAGAAGAATTCAGAGGCTGTGTCATCGTTTTGGGGAACTCGTTAGAAGCTTCAATTGCGCCAGAAAATGGTGTCATTTGGCAAGTTGAAAATGCCCTTACATTGATTTTTTTTAAAGCAAAATGTAACTGTTTCTCCGTTTTAATATTTCAATCATCGAAAACCTATTTTTCTTATTTTAAAAACAAGTGCAAAGACTATTTTCTTTCACACAAACATATCATACATTTAGAAAGTATACACGGTGGTAATAATTAAACAGCCTATAAACATCATTCTATACGCAAACGAGTGAACAGATTGCAGTGAAATTTGGTATATAGATTATGCGGAATTTCGAAAAACATTGTTCCAAAATGTCCACCAGATTACGTCTTTTCCGGAAAACATTAAATTTAACACCATGGCTGTTTACAGGGTAAGTTTAATTATAGCCACCCTTTACCTTAAAAATCATCGAAGGATTCGATCTATAAATGTTGATACCCTTCAACAATTTTGATTGTTCTGAATCTCTAAACATCGTTTTTTGAAATTATTTCTGTTTGTTTATCATCTTATCTATATCTCCAATTGTATAGGAAGAGCATATCTCAAACAATAAATGGTCTATTTGAAAGAAAATTTGATATATTATTTTTTTATCAAAAATTATTTAATAAAATCTTAATTGATACAAGTATATTGTCAGAAAATAAAATACAAAAGTTTAAAATCAGAATTTGTGAAAACAGGAAGGTGTTTCTTGTAAGTTGTTAAGTAAACGGATAATTTTATATATATATATATATATATATATATTCATAAAATGAATCATATCTAAGAATGAATGTCTTAAAGTAACGACATTAGGAAAATTTACAAGTCAGGACAGAGTAAATTATGAAAACCTTCTATAACTCAACGTAAGTATAAATTTCAATAATGGGCCGGTATGCTATGTCTTTTAATTGTTTCGCCGCCCTCTCCTGTCCCCGGTCCTCAGTTTTTCGCCTTATGAAGTTGTTGTTTTTCTCTGCAAAAATATATCTGTACCGATTAGTATATATCTTTGTATACTAATTATATTATATTATTATATATACTCTGTATACTATAAAATATTAGTGCAGATTAGTTCTCTGATAAAATATTCTACAGATTAGAACCATCAAAAATAAAAACTTAAAAAAGTAAACATTTACAAGACGTTTTAAACACTTTAAAGTTTTAAAATGTAGAACACTTGAAGCGCGTTACGGTCGCCCTGGAGAAGTTTCACTTGAACGCGCTAGACGCGGTACTGACGACGAAAAGGTTAAATAAACATTTTATAATCATTTGGATTGTCTCACTGGTTCATCACTGATATAATAGTAGTCGTCTAGGGGACTCTCTGACTCTTGATTGCAGTAGAATGAGATCAGACTACTCTTACACGCTTTCTCAGCAGGCACCTTAGAACTACGAAATATTCTGAGGGATCAAAGCGTTTTGAAGTCCACCCCAAGTGTTCACCTGATCACATTCTTATTTTTCTGCGTTTCTCCAGGCTGGACCTTATTCACAATCCATTGTTAGTCTTCACGTCGCACTTGAAATAGCTCTTGGGTGCGTGCAACAACATCGCCCGAATTCTAACAAAATTAGCTTTCACATCATGCCAGCCATGAGAGTGCTCTCTATTCTACTGAAAGTAATTTCCTTATCTTCAAAAAATTCTTAAAAGCTTGGAATAACACATACTTATTGGATAAGTAAATATCGCTAGTCATGGTTTTCTCTGAAACGGAATTCTAATTAATTCATATGCTTGCAAATTTCTCAAATGAAACTCTACAATTCACCTTGGTGAAGAGAACATAGCGCTCTTGTGTTAAATGAAGATCACCAAGAGCTGTAATTTTGAATATAATTGTCATTGAAACCCTTGTATTCATACAGAAAACATGTAATTGAAAAAAAAATTAACTTAGAAATAGTTTAAAGAACTTGTTTTTATTAGTTCACTAAACTGCAGAATATGCTTATAATTATTTTCTATATTTTGATCTTGAGATCGTTTGTTTATCAAATTCCTTGCACATACATGACAGAAAGATTTAAATAAATAAATCCATTAACTAATAATAAAGTTCTGAATATATTAAAATGTTGTATTGTCCTCTATAATACATAGATATATAAAATTTCAACCCTGTTGCTCCTCAAGAAGCGAGTGAAAACTATATAGCAAAAATACTTTTTGGCTAACAGAAAAAAACCATGTTAACCATGTTAAATAAAAGATTTTAGACTAATAAGTTTTTTTAATAGATTTATAACCTTATAATAGCTGAAAAGACTCCATATTTGAACAAATTAATCTGAGTTATGAAACTGTTAAGTATGTTATTAATTATTTATGTAAAAGTTATTCAAAGTGAAAAAACATGTTTGAGGTCTATACATAAAAGTAATGCTGGTACTAAAGATGTACTTCATGCCTTTTCTAACTTTTCATTATTTATAGAATATGCACTGGTGATAAAATATTTCTTGATGGAAGAAACCTTGCTGAGTTCCAATAAATTACATATTTTATTAAGGGTATTTAAACCTTTGCCACTGAAATAAATTCACGGTTAACGAATCGCACTCGAGGAGGGAATAAAAAAAAACCTTTTGGAAAGTAAAGTAATTGTTTTTTCTTCGGCCGCCCCACTCGAGGCTCGCCATCAAACGGTAATTCGGCACCGGCGAAAATTTAATTTTTTAGTTGCCCAACCCAGAAATTGGAGAAGCGACTCTGCCAAGCATTTCTTAAATGAGCATATCGATTTAAGTGACGGCAGTTTTCCTAAATGATATTTTCCTCCACCGTGGGAATTGCAATTTATTGCGATTCCGAAATTTTAACTGCTCTATAAAAAGAGGAATCCCATTAAAGATTTCGACTCACAACTGAATTTCCTACCATAAAATGGGGAGGGTTTACATTACATTAAAAGGCCAACGTCAAAGCATGAAATATGCTTTAACAATGCATCTGCAATTAAAAAAATTCTCTCCCATTATACTGAGGAAAGATACGAGTTAAAATATGCGATTATAAATATATGCGGTGCTATTACGGATTAAATTGGAAACCATACCTACAGAATATGGACAAAAAATGAATAAGCCAAACGAAATCCTCTTGCCGCATTCGTGCAATTGAGATTCCAGAGCTGATAATATTAGAATAACGCATTTCTGGTCACTTCAGGGAAACAGCTTACTTTATATATATATATGTAGGTAGGTAGGTTGCTACATTTAAAAAACAAATAATGAAACTTCTACAAAATAAATAACATAATTTCTTATTTCAAAAAAGATTAAATGCACGTGGATACAGATTTAATGGCTGGAAACTAAAAATGAGTGTCGGTTGTAAGAAAATAAAGAAACAGTAATATTTGTTGGCTGTATCACGCAGAAATTGATCGGAAATTTCGGAAAGTATGTGTTTTTCTTTTAGTTTTATACATTTAATCTTGTTCTGAAAAATAATATTGTAAGTGTTTCTTTTTGTCTTTTTTTTTTTTTTCGTTTACTTTTAAAAACAGACTGAATCATTTTGTTGAATAGCATTTTCTACTCGCGACATTTTGGCGATGGCACCGGCCGCTATGAACCGATCGTGAAAGAATCGTTCGTTAGAATTACGAAAAAGCCGAAGGATGTAAGGCCTGAGATCTAAATTTTCGAAAATGGATAAAAGTAATGATGACGGAATCGCACAGTACGGCTTCCTCTGGTCCGATTCAGAGGCTCTCCTCTGATCTATAACTCATATATATCTTCAGTTTTTCTAGAGATACATGCGAGGACTCGGGGTATTCGTTAAAAGAATTTAACCTAGTTACCAAGTACAATCGTTGGGATGATCTAATCTTGTTGCCAAATACATCTTGCTGGATACACGTGATTGTCTATCCAAGAGGAAGAACAACAAGCAGATGTTCTTTAGTGTGAGATATGCCCTGCCCTTACTGCAATGGTTGCTTCGCATCCTCTCTCCAAACTCAACAAATCTTCTCTCCAAACTCAAAAGTTCTTGAGTTAAGAGTGCTCATTCCGCAATCAGCATCTGATTCAGTTAATGGATGTTTCTCGGAGGTTTTTAATCGTACCACAAAGGCGTCTCCTCAAAACATTCCACACATGTTCTATGGGATTTAAATCAGGTGAGAATGCTGGTCAATCCAATCGAGTGATATCTTCACTTTATAGTAGCTGCTGAACATCAGCAATCTGGTGCGGCTGTGTACTGACATCCATAAAAATAAAGTCTGGTCCAAAAGCATCTCGGAACAGACGCACATGGGGAAGGATCACCTCCTTACAATAGCGATATCCAGTTACAGAACCTCTGTCGAAAATGTGGAGCTCAGTGCGCCCGTTCAGCATAATGTCTCCCCGACGACAACTCCAGGACCACCGTAGCAGCTCTCTTTCCGTGATCTCATTGGGATGAAACCGTGTCTCGACCTCTTTCTAAATCAATTGGCGTTGAGAATCACTTGTGGAACTAAAACAATTCTCATCCGTAAAGAGAATACCACTCCATTGATGAGATGTTCAGTTTTTCTGCTCCTTAAACCACTCTAAGAGGTGCCGCCGATGGCGAACTTTCAAAGGGATGCAGCGTTCAGGACGGTGGGTGAATAGTCTTTGTGAAGGCGTCTGCCCGCAGTAAACCACGACACCTGTCGCCCTGTTACTGAGTTACTGATCAGTGGCGCTTGCTGACTGGTATCGGGCTCTTTTCGTCCTTAGGACAATATATCTGTCATACACTGCAGTTGTTTTCCTAGGATAGCCAACACTAACCTTTCTAACAATTGTAACTATGGTTTATAAGGCTTTCCAAGAGCGCGAAACGACGAGTTGATTTCGAACTCTGCAGCTACACTGGTCAAACTGCTCCCCACCTCCAGTTTTCCGATTATTCTTCCACGTGTGAAGTCGGCCATGTGATTTCTTCAAGCCATATTTAACGAAGAACTCACTTGCACTTGCAACGAATGTCTTTAATTGTGCCTCCGTTCTTCCTTTCCTTGAAGTCTTGAACTGCGTATAGAACTGTAAGCGTTTTGCGTACACTCACGTCACCTATGATGTTTTGTTCCCGACATTTGCACACGCATCACCTTTCTACTGAATTGCATGTTTATTGTACTGATCGCAATAACCCCTTTTCTGTAATTTCATGGCTACCTTCTTAAAATTTACATTGCTGCCAAAGTTTTGCACACCAGTGTCTATCATCTTTAAACAAATGGTCTAATTGAAAATTTCAATAAAATCCCGACTGATATGTTAAGCATGTCGATGTTGAACGAAGAGATTCGGAACCCGTTTTACCATTTGTCACATTTGTGTATAATACTGCAAAGCAAAAAAGAACGGAATTCACAGCAGTTTCATCTATTTCACGAATACGAAGTTAAAACAACACTGAAAATAATGAGATTCCCATACTAAAATGTAAAACTGATTATGCAGCCCATTCTGTTTGCAAAGCAGTGTAATAGGCAAATTGCTCGCTTTCGCGCAGTTGGTGTACAGGAGAAAGAGAGTGAGATATGATCTAAAATATCGAGCAATGTTTTGTGCACCAAGTAATCTTCTGTGGGTTTTCAAGTCCATTAGAAAAGTACATTTTTCTGAAAAAAATGTTAAAGCAATATTTTTGATCCAACAAAGTTACCCGAAAATTATCAGATGTAGGTTTGATAGGTCGGCTACCTATTGGAAAACGAAAGATGTAGTTCATGCTTTATTCCTAAAGCATGAACTACTACTACCTTACCTATTATTCAACATCAGAATATTATGACCCTTCAAATCAACTAGAAGAGAGGGAAATCGGTAATAGCAATGATAATGAAACCGTGATCAATAATTAATTTTGGAATTGATTTGACCATTCTCGGAATCAGCTTCTTCAGACATTCATCCTGAAGAGAAGAATTTTGGATTTAACTCTTTGACATCCAAGCACCTTTCACTCCTTTTTGTAACTAGACTTTTTCGGCTTGCAGCTGTAGGACTGAGGCTCTCCCAAGCTGAGGGTCAGTTGCTCCTCCTCTTTCGACATAATGAATCTGTCATCTTTCTAATTTGTGCAGTTGCCTTGCGGTTTTTAACGAAGAGCTTAAATACAGTAAAAAAATTCCTTTCAGCCTCTTTATAACAGTTTCAACTTTTCTTTATCATTCATCGTTCAAAGAGCATTCCAGTGGGAAACATTCATTTTAGTAAATGGCATTAAATCCCTTCTATTTTACTCAAGAAAATAGAAATAAAACCCTCTGAAAACATTTAAAAAATAAGCATACGTCCTATTTAGTGAGTGTCTCCCCGATTCTACCCTAAAGGTTTTGAATAATTGTTGTTACTTAAAAGCTATGAATTAAAAAAAATGGCGTTCCATATCTTACTTCGACTGTGTTTCAACTCATCGATGAAAAGCTATCATCGATTGAAGTCTTTTCCGACCTCTTTCATTATCATAAATCATATCTTTATTAAGTTAAAAAAGAAATAATGTAGGGTGATAATTTTTTTAGAAAAGCAATAATACTCTGAAGCATGTTATTTAAAAAAAAATGTTTAATCCCATTTCCTGCAATGCGTCTGTCATGATGAAAACCTTATACAACTCTTATGTACTCATCAATCAAAGTACTATCTTCCTTTCTTAAAATATCAGTAAATCAAAGCGTCTATCCTCAAAGAAACTATAATGCCTTCCAAAAGTAATTTCACGTCTTCTGAGAATTACATCTCACTTGATAACATAGACAAGATACATCAGCCAACGTCCTCTGGTGTCATCCTTTAAAAATCTTTGACGGTGTTGTCTCTGTTATTAATGTTCCTCTATCAAATGATTCCTCCATTCCTCTCTTTTCTACAGATACTACTTTGCTCTCTAGTTAAAAGAAAAAATTAAATAATCCCATTTTATATTTGGTATTCTGGAATTAAAAGCAACTTACTATCTCAAATTCATGTTTTGTATATTATTTTAATAAGTATTATATAAATTATTTTAACTTGTTACATTATTTACAATTTTTGATTAAGAACTCTATATTCTAGTAAATGCAGGCTTTAGCTAGTAATTTTGCATTTGGACCAAACTCCAATTTTAATTTCTATTTCCAAATATATTTTATATCTATGAATTCGAATTTCAGCTATCAATGAGAGTCGGTACATGATTCTTTTCACCAACCATTTAATTGTTGCCTGTGCAAATATGCAGAATTTGAAGTGGGGGCCACTATGCTAATCTTCAAGAATTAGTGCACTTATTGAAGAGTGGTATTTTAACTAGAATATCAGACGCATTAAGTATTATGATTAAGAATTTAATAAAAATATCTAATTTCTCGGCTGTAGGTGCAGGATTCTCTATCCATCAAACGTCACAAAAATGCAAGAATGAAACAATGCTGATATATAAAGACGAAGTATTATTTAGTAAAATGAGTAGAAAGAATTTTAATTGTTTTTACATTAAATTTTTAACATTTTACAGCGGAAAGCTCGAATGCATATATGTCAAGAGATGCATACTATTTACCTCGTATACTGTAAAATTCAGTTTTGCATCCATAGGTGAGATCAGAAGGAATCCTCAGTGAGAATCTATAAATTGAGTGCATGGAAATAATGGCTTGATATTTTGATATGGATCCATTTTATCAAATAAACCCACTTGCATTTATTTTTCAAAATCCACAGATTACCGTGAAAAGTGTTTGTACATATATATCAAACACGATGAATGATTTCGATCTTAAGACCAAAAGACAGGAATGATTTATGCTGAGCGTATTTAAGCACACTTTTGTTAAGCGATCAGCAAAACCCTATCGGCGCGTAAGATGGGGTCGCAGAAACTCAACGAAAAAGTGATTTATTGAGTATTAGACAGGGAGAAAAACAACGAGGATCACGAAAAGTCATAAATCACATTTTGATGGTTGAGCTATTTATGAAAATCAATGATGACGTCGTGCTTCAACCGGGTTTTTTTTTTTTTCTTAATTTTTTTAAGAAACACCGTAATATAATTTTTGCCCTCCACTATTATTTAAATGACAGATGAGGATGGTCGGGAGTAATATTTTTTTCATCGAGCAGTAAGGGAAAAAAAGCAGCGTTTTCTCGGTTGTCGGTGGTCGCCATCCCTTTTCTATCCATCATTTGGAATTGACTCCACTGTCGATATCTGATGGGAGAAAGGGTGGAGGAAAGGGTACTGGGGTGATGGCAATTTTTGCCATTTTTCCCTCTTCTTTTTCAGTTTAATATCTGTTATGTGGAAGTTCGCGCGTCAATATAATGAACCTTGTAGTCTGTGATCAAGATTGTTGACCTTATTGATTATTGTATTTAGCGGTTGGTGGGCAACTGTTAGATAATCGTTTTTAGAATGAAATGAAGCTTCTGAATTCCTTAGGTTGAAAAATTTAGGAGTGTTATTTTTAAAATGTGATTAAATTCAACTTAAATGTAACTCAATTCAAGTTAAAATGTTATTGACGTAGAATTTGGATTTTTAATTACCAGTTAGACATTAAAATATTAGTCAGAATGAGAAGAGCATCTAGATTTAGTTTAGTTATTTAATATGTAAGTTTACTATCAGATGGCAGTTCTTGCTGCTGAATGTGAGAAGAAATCCCTTTAAATTCACAAAGATAAAAGTTCGTAGATTCAGGAGGTATTTACAAGTTGGAGTGCTTTCTCAAAACTATTTTAAACTATTACAAATAATAGATAACAGTCTAAATTTAAAGCAAACATTTTAATAGAATAACATTATTCAGTCTATTATATCATACTTGAATTCATTTTTGGATAATTTTGGTGAAAATGTAAAGACTCTTTTTTTTTATCTGATCTTTTTGATAAAATTCAAATATTTTATGAATTAAAAACTTACCCTTATCTTAAATGAGTTGATATATTAGTAGTTTGTGGGTAACTTATTACCTCACTGAGGATTCTACAGAAAAATATCATTTATTCAGATTCTTCTCATAACGCAAACTTGCCGATACAGAATGAATGACCAGATATTTTTTAAGAACAGTCCAATATAACCGCATGGTTTATAATTCTCCATCCCTAAAACTATTATTTTTTCTGCAAAAATGTTAGGAGCACTACCATTTCAAGAAAATACAGGTGTTTTCCTTCCCCAAGAAACCAACTTTATGTATTCATAAGATTAGGTAAACATGTTTCATTATTATTATTATTTCTTAGAATTTTTTGCGAGCATCTATTTTTAAATTTCTCTCTTGTTTTTTTATTAAGAAAACTTAACAAATTTTTAACGAATAAATTTTTAGTAAAATTCCTTTATGTTAAAATTTATACTGAGTTAAATTTTTTAAAATAACTTCATAGGAATGAATGACACATCCATTTTTTTTTTACTTTCACAAAATGCATGGCTTTTTGTCCCCCTATATTTTTTTCAATCAATATTAAACATGAATCACCTGCGTAAATTAATCTGCTAATATTATTATTTATTATTTATCGATCAGTCAAATTGAAAATTAGAAAAATATAATACAGAGTCTATAAGAAAACAAGATAATGGCAAAAATTACCTTTAGCCAAAACGTAAGAAAAGGAGAAGAAATCGAATCTCCTTGCTTGGAAACTACTGTGTCATTTAATGATAAAAATTATTTAATCTTGCCGTCATTATGCTATTCGTTCTTTCTTCTTTTAATATTTAAACTTTATTTTAATTTAAAAGCGCTCTTCAAAAAAAGCGTTTTCCTTTCGCATTAAGTCTCGGAAATTAAATTACCTTTGCTGCAAGATAATTTTTTTTTCGTAATTTTTATCAATTTGAGGAAACGTCAAACCTTAATATTTCACAAAAATTTCAATAGATAAAATACAAAAAAAAACCCCTACTACGTGCTTTAACCACCTTGGCTTTTTCCCCCGTCCTCAACTAAATTACCTTAAAGCCTGAAAGGACGCTGTCAGATCCAGTTTATTCATTGTTTGATTTTCATGGGGAAAAAATATTGCTTTTTTCTAGAAATATTTTGCGGCAGAATATTTTCTGAACTTCGCACAAAAAGTGGTGAATGATAGTCAATTAAACATCTAAGAAAAACAAATACCGGATAATCTATGCGATACGAAATTGTAGTGTGTTTTGAAGCATTTTTTGTGAGGTAAACAAGTTGTGCTTCAGATCATGTTTATGTTTTTTTGCATCATTAACCATGCTTCGATAAAGTGAAGTATTTCATTAACTTTGGTCAAATTCTGAGAAAAAATATTTTAATTTTGTATGAATTTTTTTCTCATTTAGTTTTTGAAGTGTTACACTGATTTGTTGAATTGAGAAACAATTAAAATTTCTGCTTTGTTATGAATTGTTCTGTAGAATTTCAAGAATTTAAAAACAATTTATCAATTTTTTGCATTTTTATAATTGTTATCATATTAAATGAGATGACGAATAGTTATAAACTAAGTTTTATTTCTATATTAAATTTAATCACGGTTGAGTCACTCAAGCGGAAATAGATTTTCATATCTAATTATTCTATAAAAGTGAGTTATGAAACCTTTCATTAATTATATAAAATAATTTATTATTATGTCATTCTAATTAATTTTAAGATGAAGGTGAGTGAGATGTAAGATGCTTTCTTAAAGAGGAGAAAAATGCTCCATTCTGTACAGTCTTATTCACATAAGCAAGGATAAGACTTCCACACTTTTTAGATGTCGATGGATTAAGCATTCTTCCATAAGCCATGAATGAATCCGTCCATCAAGCCGTAATGAAACAGAACAAAAAAAGTAATGCATACTATACTCAGGCTGATGAGAGATTCCTTAAATGAGCGTCTCAAAAGGAGCGAAAAAACAATATCCGGAGGAGGAGATGATAAGTGAGAATACCATACATACATAAATAGAGCATCACATAATACAGCATAGGAAAAGACATTTACATTGCATTCATTAAATGATTTTTTCTCTAAACTTTGTAACGCTAATCTGTCACCATTTTCTAAAGCTAGGTTTGATTTATAATATTCGCATTCGATGCCTCTCACAAAACGTGTTTCATAATTTGTGTCTCAAATTTCAGGAAAGAATGTCGGTTTGAGTCTGTTTGTAATTTCATTTTATCAATCAATATTCTTCCGGCAATTCGAAACGTGTCGTAACAACTTCCCAACAAGACAATTTGTATATACATCGTATGCTGCCTATACTTGAATAATTCCTCACTGTTATAAATATTTTTAATAGATTCGAAAATTAATTTTATTCAAAATTAATAATGTATGCACTAATATAAAATTTACAACTGGGCCAAAATTATTTATTTTGCCTTCCTCGTAGGATTTGTGTTATTATTCAAAGCGTGCTTTGAAAAGATTTCATTCTGAATAATTGAATTACTTTATCGCAAGAGGCTATGAAGCATAGAATATTACCTTTTCAAATTAAATCAGTTGCATCAAGAGTATCGGTTTATCATTATTGAAATTTTGGTATATATATTCGATGGATAAAATGAAGAAGGTTATCCATCTGGTCTGAAGTCTTCTGAAGCCTTTTGTACCCTGACACGTTTGTATCACTGCATGATTTCATAAGTATTTTACCAAAAAAAAAGAAGGTTTTAACTCAGGTGGGCGAATTGTTATTTTAATATTCTTGATTTTATCTGAGATAAATGACTGATTTTCTTATTAAACACTGAAATTTAATAGCTTCAAATAGACTGTTATATAATGTTTTCTACTAATATGACGATAAAATGATATCATATTCTTTTACTTCAATATTATAACGTATAGCCCCAATGCAGGCTATAATATAAATATTATTTTTTAAATTTCATTTATTCTTTAAATTTATAGGCATCTTTTTCTATAGTGCGATTGTCATTTGTACTATTTAAAAGTGTCGAGCTAATGCATTTAGAAATTAAAACGGTTATTATTATTATTGACTTACATAGATTTAAAAAAATGTTTCTATTATTTATTTATTTTTATTTTTTTATTATTTCTGTAAACAGTTTCGATTTTTTTTTTTTTTTTTTTTTTTTTTGTTATTCCAATTTGCTGCAAGCATTTAATCCGTTGTCTCTTATTTCAATATTCTACTTATCTCGAATCTGGGCACGAAAAGTCACCGAATGCACGACCGCATTATTATTTCCTTGGAAGATGATTTGGTTCTCTTAGCTTTATTACGATGACGGAGAGGTGGTGGGGAAGGGGGAGGCAAAGGGATGAATGGACCAGTGACGTTCATTCTGTAAGGGAACACCCGTGAATGATGGGAATACCATTCACGTTTTTATTCATTTATTAAATCATCCAAGACGCCCAACACAACGAGTATCTTTTAAAATGAATATGCAAATAAAATTTAAGAATAAATGGCTTACTGTCTTCACTAAAAATGATAGGCTAATGAGCCATGATTATATTATATGAAAAAAATGGAGTCATTTCTGAATGATAATAATAGAAAATGAGATATTTGCTTTGAAAATGAAAATGGTGTAAGGCATTTCATGCCATAAAAATTCTTTTCAACAATCAAGCATTTCAGTATCAAGGATTATTTTGCTCAGACATTTATATAGGCATATCGCTAGCTGTAAAAGAAATAGAGCCTAAATGAAGCACATTGCTTTGCAAAGAATAAAATAAAAATGAAAACTGATATGAACTATTCGTGGAGTTGAAAGTATAATAATTTTCAAAAGGTAAAAGTTTTATCTACATTTCCCCCCTCCTCAATAAGAATAACCTTTTTAAAGCTTAGTTGGTTATCTTTACTGAAATGATTCCAGATAATTAAAAAGTAAAGTTTGAAAAGAACAGTTCTTGAAGCTGTTTATGGAGAAAAATGGGGTACGAATGAAAAGGAGGATTCACATACTTTTTTAACAATATTTCTTCCGCCATATTAAATTTAATTATCAACTGCGTAGAATTTAATTCATAACGAATAATTTCTTTTTGTGCCTGTATGAACAATTCAATTTAATCTTATATTCATTATAGGTTTTAATCGGCAATTATTTTTCCTTCCTTATCACGATAGCATTCAGCAGATTTCTTACAGGTTTGCGAAGGGACATCTAGTGACGAGAATTGAAACAAAAGGACTTACATTGATATCGTTGTATAAAACTGTGAAATAAAAAAATAAAATAAAAAACTTTTCTTCAGGCAACAATTTTAAATTGCTTTTGCATGGGATATTTTTTCTATTTAATCAAACACATCCTCGTTTTTCAAAAATAAAATTCACACCATATTTATTCAATATTTAAAAGACTCTGCAATCAAAACGCTTAGTTTGGGGCTAAATTTATTTCTTTAAAAATCGTTAAAAAATTATAGGGAACAATATTTCATGAAAAAAAAATGACATTCAGTAGAAACAGAATTTCGAGTAAATCATTGTTTTTATTTGATAATTAAATCTTTTATTTGCTTTTTTGTAATTTTTTTTTCTGATTTTTAATTAATAATCTCATTCGAAAAATAAAAGTTAAGCATCTTTCTTCGTTTCGAAATCTTTATACTTTGAAATAACTATATATTAACTTTATATCTCTTAACTTTGAAATAACGAAATACTTGAAATGTTCGTTTTCTGTTTTGTTTTTCTTAGACAATCAATTAAATACAGTAAATATAAATAGAGCTGGAGGAAAAACGCATTCAATAGCAAATAAAGGGAATTTTTCATTCCAATAATGAAAATATCTCGTACTTTTTCTTCTGCTTTGAAAAAGCGTTTTATCCTTTTACTTTGATTTATAAAAAAATATACGCTCAGTATTTCTATATCTCGTGGCTCCATCTAGGATTCAATTTTTCAACAAACAGTCTAAAAGGATTGAATTTTTACTCTCGATTATTTACATCAAGTTATACGGCATAAAGGGATGGTGACGTAGAAGAGTAGCGGAAATATAAACAACCCTAATATCAGGATTAAATTCTTCATTATCTGATCCTCTTAATTCACTCTTTTTTTAAAACAAATGTAGTAAGCGATTATAAGATGGACATTTAATGCTTAGGTAGCAAATTTAAGATAGACTGATAAAAACACTCGAAATGATAAAATTATCTAATCACTTCAACCTTTTAACAACTAAAAACAGTCATATGGTGCTTCTTTTTCTTGAAGGAATTATCCCACAAAAGTTTAAAAAATTATGAAATGGATATTATGTTTTTAATGAATATGATTCTCTTAAAAGATGTCAACTATATGGTATGTGGCAGTTAGGTAAGCTGAGCATTCGACAAATATTTGATTTTTTAAAAAACAAAACTTTATTTCTAAGATTTATTCTTTACACCTTTTGATTCAATAAATAGATATGAAAGTTGACGTCATCTATCACCGACTTATGATTAAATGGTTGATAAAGTATATATATTTTTCATTTGATATAATTAGCTTTGCTATTTCAGTGTTAATCGGAAATATGTACTTGTTTATTCAATAATATAAAAAATTATTTAAATTAATTTACTTCAATGCAGAAAATGAGCTTGAATTCTTTTTTAATGTTTAAAAAGAAAAGTAATGGTAAAAGTAACCTTTATTCGTGTAAGTAACTTCTTTTCTTTTCTTTTTTTCTTTTCATTCAAAAGATTTAAAGTGAATGGCAAATTATAATGGTTTTAAAACAGCCAATAATACAATTTAGTTTTTATGAGATGAAATGGGTTTGTTTATAGTATATTTTTTTCACACTTCAAGTTTTGAAGCCAAGAAGTTACGAATATCTGATAGTTTTCGCTGTGTGCATAACACATAAATTTCATTTTTTCAAGCAAATTTTAAAGGAAAAGAACATATTTAATGCAATAAATATGTTTCTCCCTTAAATATAGAAAAAAATTGGGAGGGGAGGTTATAAGAAAATAAATATGCAATAGATGAATTGCAGTATAAAACAAAGAAATTAAGGAAATATTTTGGGAAATGCGGGTTTTTTTATTATTATTATTATTTCTCATCAAATGAGGTCATTTGATTTTCTAACTGAAAAGGCTGTAACTTTTCTTTTCAACCCTTTTGCATCGTCATTTCTTCTGTAATATTCAGTATATTTAACTAATTTTTCAATTGTGTAACTTTAACGAATTAAGTAATAGTATTAATTTATATGAATAAATAGATTGTAAAGAAAGTAATTAAATTAAATGTAAAAGCTTTTATTTTTAATAAGCCTGCCACTAGTACAAACTCATAAAAATTTTAAAACAGAAATAAGGAAAATATAAACAACTTACACGAATAAAGGTGATCATTAAATCAAGTAAACAATTGACAACTTAAAAGCCATTGAGATCAAAATTTTCAAAATGCTCACTGATGGAGTTAAAATGATATAAAAAAACTAATATTTTTAAATATGTGATTATTACATATTACTAAAATATATGCATTTTCAGTTAGAAATATATTTAATATAGATTCTGAACAAAATTAAAATTTTTTAAAAGTTTTGTGCGACTATATAATGGGACAGGAGATTATTTTCTAGCTTAATGATACTTTGGTTAATAAAAATACATTTGCTTTAGGATTAGAGGAAAAAAACTAACTGTCGCTTTCTATAAAAACATCTGAGTTAGCATCCATTTAACAAAAACAAAAAAATTCTAAAGTAAAATTGAAATGGAAGAATAACAAATAAATAAGATAATAATTATTTCAGAGCTTATAAGATAAGTTCATTCAACCTTCATATTGAACGGTTCTTCTTTATTTTACATTGAATCACATTACAAAAGCATTTTCAGACATTTTTCCTTCTAAAAATTTGGTGTATAATGCATGCAATGATAGAATGTTTGAATTTGCAATCTGAAAAGCAACTAATAAAATTTTTGTAGTCCTGTCCGAATTGAACATAATATAAAACTCGTATTCCTGAACAAATTTCCTCATTTTAAAAGCCTTCAATTTCATCTTTTGAATCTTTAATATACACATTTTTTCAATCTTTTTTTAATTTTTCAGCGTCGTGAAAAATTAAATGTAAAATTCTGAATGTTGGAATTAATTATCCTTATGTATACATGATGAAAAACTGTAGGAACATTGATAATAAAATATAAATTTTGATCATAAATTTCCAAAAATGTGGTGACACCTTAGAAGTGGAGTGGAAAAATCTAGTTAATGTATACAATGCACAAATTTGTCCATTTTACGATGAGTTCAAAAGTAATTTGGGTATCCTTTTCTGGAGAACATTTAATTTTTGTTGTCTCGAATTAAATTAAAACGCTGTCACTTCATTATAAGTTTAAATTTTCTAAAAAGATGATGCTCGATGATAATCGAAATTAAATCATTGACTATTCAGTTCTCTGAACAGAAGGGCATCAATTTGAACCCTTATTCTACTCGAACCACCCATGTGTGTTCTAAGATGCACTTCGAATCCTAAATAATAATGCTTTTCGATTGGTATTATATATAAGATAGAAGCATCGGTACAGGTATTATCATCGTCGTCCTCTGACAATTGTTCAAAATCTTTGTTCATTGTTAAAATCCAGCATTCAAAAATAATCTTCTTATTTGCATAAATGCCAATGGCCGGTTGAATAAAATAATTGACCTTCGAAAGATTTTAAGCAGAATTAATCGAAATGCAGTTTCTATCCAAGAAACACATCTTAGTGCAAAGGATAGTGTAAAAGTCCCAAATTATAATTTCTATTCTACACCTAACTCATTATCAACTATTAAATGATAAGTATTTTAACTAAAAAAATCTGCCTTACAACAACAAAACCCTAATTTGGACTCTCAAATATATTGAAGCAACTATGATTGATGACTTACCACTCATAAACATAATCTCACTTTATACTCCACCTTGACCAATAGTGCTTTTATGCTAAATTTTGAGCTCCTGTAAACTTATTTATAATACCATTGGGATTATTGCCGAGGATCTAAACATGAAGAATAAGAAATGGAATTGTACATCAGACTGTGAGTTAGGCACGCGACTTACAAATTTCATAAAGAAAATTAACGAAAGATTTGTTGCACCTGAAAAATAATCTACATTATAATGCAGATAATTCAATTATAAAGCTCTGGGAGAAAGGAATTATGCAATTAATTGGAAAATATGTATGCAATTGAAACGGAACGAATTGAAAAGGGATCAACTACCAGTGAAATTTTGATTACGCTCTAGCATGCTATTGAATACATTGCGAAAGCTCCTCCCAAACTGGAAAAAAAAATGCCTCTTAGAGAAGTCAACGAATGCAACACTAAGTTCCCATCTGAAAAGGAAACTGAAAGATACTCTACTGAAATTATTACAGCTTTTGATAATCAAGAGCAAAACTTTTCAATCAAGAAATTAAGAAGAAACTGAGATTCTACCAACAGACATGAAAGATTTTTGTGGTACCCTTGGAAAAAAAGTTTCAATATTTAAAAAAAAAAAGAACATGCTTTTAGTTAAAATTAAATTTTCCATCTTCAGACTTCATTACTTCATTGAAGACTTCATTACTTCATTTGATGTCATTCGCCTCAAAACAGCCAATCAATGAGCGCAGCATAAATTTCGCATTCCTTTAAAAACCTCATTATTTCAAACCCTTTTGAAACTTGCCTATTTTCTCTTTAGAGTAGCTACTTACACAGAATCTTTCATCCAGCTCAAGTCACCCGACATTTCGGAAGGTGCAACCTCTGACATTTCACCCGACGCGAAGAGCAAACACCGAGCATAAATCCTTAACGCATCGAAAAGTGCGTTCCGTGATTATTGCGCGCATTAAGTCGAATATCCTTTAGATTTGGAAAGTTCAGTTCCATTCCCAGAAAAGACGTGATTGGATAGCCGTCCCGTACGGATCAGTTATTGATCTTTTCAGACCTGAAAAGGATGTCGGAGAGACATTCGAGAATTCCCGGAAGGTAATCCGGCACTTTCAGAACTTGCGTGCTATTAGTATTCTACCGAACTTTATTTGATACAGTTTACTTGAGAAGGAGTGTTTGTGAAGATGGTTATCAGGAGACAAATAAAAACTTTCCTGAGCTTTTGATTGGTGTCCATTCATTGGCAAATGGAATTCATATCTTTGTGTCCCGGATATTGGAAGGCCCTTAAGAATTTCTGTTCTTTGTCCATTAGGATGGAGTGCTCTTTCATTAATATTTGTAAGAATGAACAATGTTTAGTAATTTTTTTTTTGTTTGTTTCTATTTTTTTTTTTTTTTGGTAAGTAGAGCCCAAAATCATTCGTGCTGATATATGTATTTCCATATATTATTTTATAGTTTACTTTACAAATAGGACGTCTTAGTTTCATTCATTTCTGTACAAGGAAATGGGATCGTTTGTTTCGCTTCATTTCTCAGCTGTTCAGCTGAATTCATAGCACTCTTCTATTTCTGCACTGATTGTGGACCTCATTATTTTCATTTACATCTTTTCCCAACATATTTTTTATTACTGATTGATCAAAAATGTATTTATTTTCTTCTAATATATGTGATTTATAATGTCTATTTATTTCATTACTAATCCATTTCATCCTGCTCCACCTATACTTCCATTTTGCAACGATTTGGAACTGTCTACCATTCTACTTTAAGAATGCGATTGCAAACGTTTCTTACTATTAGTATATGTTAATTGTCAAATGCCACCTCTTTGTTTAAGAAGTCCCCCCAAAAAATATCTAACCTATATTATTTCAGAACAAAATCTGTTCTGAAACTTCCAATAGGTGAAATAATATCTCAATTAGTCTTCGCAGATTGTATGATGCCCGACCCATCACATTATGCTATTCGATGAGAGAGCCATGATGTTTCTATGTGACTCGTACCTTAAAAATGTTCTCATAAAAGCTGTTAATTCTCTTAGTTTTTTTACCATGAAATATGCCAATTTTTTTTTCTGGATCACTTTAAAGGATTCAGTAAACCTTCAATATCTCCTGTTGTTTACCAATGACTTTTTAACTCTAGTTGCTATAGGTATCTTTCTTTTTTTTCGAATTTATAGGGATGGCTCGAATTCAGATAGTCATGTTGATTGCGGCATGATAATTCCATCTGATACTCTGAACCATCGCCTACGCACTTATTGTTCAATATTTGCTGCTGACCTGGTGGCTATATTGTATGCTGTACAGAAAATTTCGCCTTCTACGCAGGATAGTATGAGCACTTTGCAGACACTCTCTCCCTACCACAATTGGATCATCTTCCTTGGATTTAGAGTCACGCAGGCCTTTCTGGCGATGAAATAGCTGATTCGGTTGCATTGCCGCTTTTGAATCAAGGATTTCCATATTATAATAAGAATTACATATACTGATGTTATTAGTCCCTTTTTTTACTTGGCAAAAACTTGGGACCTGCAGATCCTCAACAAATGCATTTTGTCAAACTAACAATTCACTTGTGGTCTGTTCTCCCTAAACGACAGCCTCTACACTCACACACATCTCTTTTTTGATGAACGGGTCCCACATTTATTGTAGATTTTATTATAAATCACATTATAATCGAATGTCCATCTTTTAACTTCTACCGTTTACAACATTTAAGTCATCGTCATTAACTTTACAACATCTTGTGAGTAAAAAATACAGCCTAAATATTTGTAACTTTTTAAAAACTCATGTGTTTTATACTAGTATTTAGCACTCTTCTGTTGGTACTTACCTTTCTTTTTACATTAATTGATTTTTTAGCATCAAGGCATTACACAAAGTTTTTACATTTTAAATTCGTATCTATTTATTATTTGTATTGTCAAATGTTATGCATTTTTATGTTAATACTTTTGCTTTTATATTTTAATGTTTTTTTAAAATTCGTTCTGTTTTTAACATATGTTTGGCGCAGTACAGACAAATGAGGCTCTTGCACCAAAGAAATACACAAACCAAACCATGGTACTTGATGTTCGTAATTATCTACTGGAAAATGGTATTCTTTGTTTCCATTTTTATTATTTTCTTATTATTAATATTAATTGTTTTACTGAAGGAAAAGCTCATGATGGAGAGTTATTAGTCTCATTTCACACCAAATTTCATTCATTGGAATGTTTTCTTTCTTTCTTTTTTTTTTATAAAATATTTCTTATCATTCTTCAGATGTGCAACGAAGCCAATTTTCAGGTGCTACACAGAAGTGTACCTGAAGTATATTTAATGCATAATGCTATTCATTATGATGCAGCTATTAATAATATACAGATCAAAAATTGCAGAGGTTAACTTCATAGAGAAATACAACATTTACAATTTATAAACTTCAAATTCCTCAGCACTAACAATATAACATCATGTTAAAAAAATATTACTAACTGGAAGAACCAGGACAATTTCAGTTTTTGAGTAATATTTCAGAGACCATAAAAATACTTAATGTTTCATTTTACAATAAATATGAAATGCTTATATTAATGATAGTTTAATGGATAGAAGAAATGACCATTCAGAGAAAGTTATTATTCACATGTGAATGTAATTCTGCGTTTCTAAAAATTCGTTGAATGGCATGATTTAATTTGCTGAGTTTTGGAATTTTCACATCGTAAGCTGAAGTTTATTTTCCTAGCGTATGTAAAACATTTGATCGCTGGAGAATTTTTTACGCAGAAATCTCATATTAAATTAAATCTTCTATTTCTAAAAAAAAAAAAAATAGAAGTGTCATTTTCTATCTATTGCATATAATTTTGTGGTTTCTAACAAAAATTAGTAAAATGACATATATAAAAATTAATATTCAGAAAATTAAAGGTTAAGGCAATATTTTAAAAACACAACTTAGATATATACGTTTC
Source organism: Argiope aurantia (assembly GCA_026543865.1). NCBI lineage: Eukaryota > Metazoa > Arthropoda > Arachnida > Araneae > Araneidae > Argiope > Argiope aurantia. The sequence continues at coordinate 167,994 of JAPMOR010060412.1, forward strand.
TTTGTTAATAAGTCGACTGATTGTATCTTCATCTTTTTAAAACTTATTCCGGAAAAATATGCACTTGAAAACTATAAAAAACTTGAAAACTAAATTGAAATGTAATATAATAAAGTTTTGAGAAATATATAAATGAAATAGAAAAAAAATGAAATTACGATATTATATATTATAATAAATAAATAACTTTATCGAAATAACTGAAAAGTAAGTTGTAAAAATATTTGATATATATTCGTTTCCAACAGAATCGATTTCTTCAACAATGCTGCAAACTGATGATGTACTGAAATCAGTACTGCAAACTGGTTTACGATGATAATTAACTTACAATTGCACTTAATGGATGAAATACAGATTTAATTTTTTGTAATCTAATAAAATTTATGTCGCAATGATGTAACAGCAAATTAAAGTTTACCTTCTGGTTCAATTTCCCATTAGCTATCAGTATTTAAATTTCATGCATGAACACTTGATTACAAGCAGAACTGTAACTGCTTTGTCATTGCTGTTTTCAATTCTCATGCGAAATAAAATGAAGTGAAACTTTTCCTTATATCTAAAAGCAATTTCAGAAAGTCTCTAGAAGCGATGCTTAACAATTTACTAAAAAATTATGCTAGAAAAATATACAACTGAATTAAATGAATGAGTTACTTGCTAAATAAAATTCTTAATTGACTCAAATTTTAAAAAAAAATCAGCTTTAGAATTATGAAAATCATTTTTACAATTTAAAATTTACTAAGATTATTTTTAAAAACTCCAATTTTTATTGTGTGTATTGTATTAGTTCATTTAAGCTGTAACGAATAAGTACTAAAAATAAATAATTTCATGAAAATATTCTAGAATCAGCTTACTCTCTTCAAAGATGATTAAAAAAGCGATATAACTTTTGATAGCATTATTATTATTTATTTACTATTGAATAAATTCCAGTCTTTCATTTTTTTTTGTTTAGTATTTTTATCTGATAGATTTACCTGTTTTTGTTCTTCCAATTGTTTTAATGCAAAACAAATATTAAACAAAAATATCTAACGCATTGTTTTGTAAAAGGTATAAGACAAAAAAAGAGACAAATTAAAATCGCATAATTTCACAATTCTGTAATTAATTATTACATGTTTTCGAAAGTAAGAATACGTATAAAGAAACAAAAGAGTAAAATGGGAAAATAATCTTACTAATACATGAGTCATTTCTGATTTCTGTAATTCTCAGACTTTATAAACTTTTAATTACAGAGCAAACATATACATGTGAATTTTGCAGTGTTTTAGATGAACTGCTCTAAATTTTCATTAACCTGTTTTTTTTTTACAAGGAACACAATTAGTCTGTTTGAAAAGATTGTTTTTCAGAGGCCATCAGATTTAAATAATAAGTTAATTTACTCTGAACCTCAGGAAAAGGGAGTAGCATTATTCACGTCTCCGGTTCGAAGCCTATCCCACTAGGAGATTAGTCATGAATGTTATAATCTCGACTTGGTATACCTACAGTCCTCTCTCTCATTGGGGTAGAGCTGATGTTTTGAGAGGGATTGCGAGATCATGTGTCGTCGTAATTATTTGATTGGGATACAATTTATGAAATCATTTCCTAGATAAATCTAGTGCTTCTCCCAAGTGGATTGGTAATATAACTAAACAACCTATCTAAAGAAATGGATACCGCCTATGTGGTTCAAATTCTCCGTTCAGGTAAATCGATAACAGAAGTTTCTACTAAAATGCTCGTCCATCTTCTAGTCGTCGTTCTTCGATTCCCGAAAAGTAGAGGCCACGGTGACCTGGCGGTATGGTATCGGCTTCAGAACTGGCGGATTTCATGATCGAGACCCGATTCCACCGAAGAACCGTTTTGTAAGCGGGTCTCTTGTATGTTAAGTCCGTCGTCCTCCTGGTGCTTGAAGTTTGGAAAGGGGAGCCGCCAGTTCTTCATCTGATCGTGGTTCAAAATCACGAAGTCCATCCCAAAATAGCCCTAGTGTTGCTCTAAAATGGGACGGTAATATATTTGAACTAAACTTTACCGAAAAGGAAAGTAAAATTAATAGATACAAATGATGCAGTCCTATTTGTAATACAAATAATTTTAAAAGATAATGAAATGATCGATAGTCGGTATTGCTGAGGCAAATTTTGTTCTCACCGCCACCGATGAAAATGGTTTCCCAGAAACTTTCTCACATCTCCAATAAAGGTATTATCCTTCTATCCTCATATATGTTACATGGCCTATGTATTGGTAAGAAGTAGTTACCGATCATAGATTTTTAAAGCAAATCTAACATTTTTATTAAATCTGTCGTGCGAGCGTGTATTTCGGAACTCTTTTTTCCGAACAACTGAAACCAAAATTCTACACTGAACTATAAATACAGTCACAAAATAGCATACCCAATTTCATTGATTTACGTCATTGTGCTTACATGCATGCAATAGTACACACCGATACATAATTAACCCTTTCACTATGTTCGTTCTAAATTTGTTAAGAATCCTTATGTTAACGAAATTTTAACAAAAAATTCTTTGTGTTTTGGAGAAATTGAGTTCATTTGCAGTCGAAGGGACAGGCAGACAAAAATCCTGTGAATAGATTTTCTTCAACATTTAATTTTTTAAAAATTGCAAATTTGGTTAGTATTTCATCCATCTGGCTGAAAGTACTTTTTGCGTTATCACATTCTAGGAGAAATTCAAAATCTCGAGTTCGAGTTCTGTCACAATTATACATTTTCTTTTATATTTTACATACGAGAAAGTAAAAAGAAGACCAATGCACTCTCAGGAAGTTTCTTAGTCTACTCTTAATCTTGTTTGCAATATGAGATTTCTATGTTCAATCTATCGCTCAATTTACTTCCTACTTCAATGTACCGGATTGATGTGAAAAATGCCTCCACAATCCCATCAATGAATCAACCATTTGCTTATTAATAATTTGAACGGAATTTTCAGATTCCCTTTTGCTCAGAAACTTTTGGCATTCAAAGCTCACAGACTCTCCAAAAAAAATCTGCCAAAGTCTAGCTAAGATATAGCAGAAAAAATATTTACTATAGACAAAAATATCTGATTGCTTCCATTTGGAAAGAAAAAGCGTCATCTGTTTTGTAAGTTGTTTTTCTGCCAACAAAAAATTAAAATGAGCTTAGGGCAAGGCATATCTAACTCTTGCATCATCAGAAAAAATAAAAGTAAACCTAGCTGTCAGTTTGATTTTCATATATTTGCTGCAAATTTTTTGATTTTGCTTTATATTTAGCTCCCTCTCTTCTTTTAACTTGAGAACCTGGACTCCTTGCATTATCAATAATGTGTGTGGAGACCTGAAATAAATGCAATGAAAATGATTTTCTCCTAAAAAGGGAACATCAAAAAATAAGTCATTGGAAATACAGCATTTATTTTCTATGTCACCCCTAAGAAATTGAACTATAATTATTTTCCTTTGGAAGAATCTGATTTAGTTACTTTGATTAACTGGAAGTTGGAAACTATTTCGGTTATTAATTTAATTATCAATTCTTTGGTCTTTTCAAATCTTAATTTCATTAGTGGGATTAAACTGTTTTAACTGGCTTAATAACTATATTAATCATCTAGTGTTTGACATTTTCTATACTGACACCATTATTGGTCTACGATATATTAGTCTTATTTCAGTATATTTAGGAATCCATTGATATTTATATAATTTGCTCTCAATAAATATTTTGTCTTGTACATTAAAATCAACAAAACCTTGTTATATTTTTAAAGTAGATATTTAAGTTAGCTATGTATTACTGCCCTTAGAACCTGAGAAATAAAAGATCCACGCGCAAGGGGGGAAAAAGGAAATGAAATAAAGGAGGCAATATTCGCACCACTGAATAAAATTTGAATCACTATTGGCAATCCCACCTCCCTGGTATCGTAGGAGCCAATCACAATCATTGAAATGGGCTTTCCCAATATCTATTGCAATGTGCTTACTGAGACCATAACAACATGTCGGTGAAAGCTAATTTTTCATACGCACGCGTAAAGTGCTCTTGAATGCAAATGTTATTTTATTTTAAATTCCCTAGAAGTAGTTCATTTTTTTTACAGAATGTATTGATTCCATAATGACTCCGAATACACGTAATACCATAATGATAGTCCGAACGAGGTCTGAATATTCAATTTTCTGATCACTACAGCAAAGCCAAATATGGTTTCTCACCCACTACAAAATACTGCTCCGATCGTCAGAGAAATAATTACAAATCATGATTAAATAAATTCATATATATACAGTACACTCCCGATTGTCCGAGTTAATATGGCGGAAGGACTAGCCGGATAACAAAAAAGTCAGATAATTCAAAGTTCTATGAACTCATATCTTTACCCACCAATACCAGAAGACAAAGTTTTTATACTTAAATTCACTGTTGCAAAACATATTTTCTCACATCTAAGCCCTCCATTCATCTCAAGACACGTAGAATGTGAACGCCCGGTGAAACATAGAAGTTATTGCCTATAAGGTGTCGAGTTAATCAGAAGGCCCTGTACTGTTAGTTTATATATATTTATACACAGCACTGCAAGAATTTATTAGAAAAAAAAGTAAGTTAAAGGATATAAACTATTCATATTTTAACAAAATTCTGTGCATTTCATTGTGGTACGCATAAAAAATATTAAGAAAACCCAAAGAACAATTTATGAGTCCTGTACCAACTATGCAGTTATAATCAGAAAACAGCGGCAACAATTACACACTGACGAAAAATGAGAAACTAGCAGAACGCTGCTCTTTTCCTGTCAGAGTTTGTATTTTTCACAGCAGATGTCCGCTTCCAATGCCTCTGCGACATTGCCAATGCAATGCCTTGTCTTTCTCCATTAATTATGATAAAGAAAACTAGGCCGGATAGTACAAAAACTGGGTTGTCGCGAACCTGATACTCGGGAGAATACTGCATTTGATGTTTTAACTCTTGTAAAGATTTCGAAAATCGCCTGAAAACTTCTTGGAAGGGAAAATCTTGAAGATGCGATCATCTGGCGAGATTTTGTGAATCATGAGTTCTCATGTAACTTAGTTACATTAACGTCCCGTTTTCAAGTAACATTAGGGCTACATTCGGAGGCGCTTAGCAATTTTGAATCACAGTCAGATGGTGAGAATTATGTCTAAGCTGGCATCCTACCCCTTCATTCTTCCGCATCACACCAGCAAAAGAGAATTTGAACTCTAAAGATTTAGCACACAATAGACCTGCTTTCATGGCGGCTCAAGAAGGGCCGAACCACTGAACCACTGGACCCTCAAGAGTTTTCTTGCAGCGTCCTATAGGATATCAGACAAAGTAATAATCGGATAAATCCAACACCAGTTTCCGTTCAGTCAATTTTAAACGTAATCATAACAGAAACCCTCTATGAGGCAACGGAAGTTGCGAAGAGAGTGACATCTTGTTTCGGTAAAAAATGCGTCGAATTTTCTACTGTTCTGTAGAGAATCATTTATTTACAGACATTCAAGAGCCTCCCTCCGTAATTGAAGACATAATTACCACAATCGTCAAAGAACTTCACATTAAAATTGTTTCTATCAATTAACAAAATTCAAAGTGATAATTCATTGTATGAAATATCTTGGTGAGTTCCACTGATCTGTGCATAGAGGCAATCTTTAAAGACTGTTCCACACTGGATGCTGTGTAAGAGCTGTAAGAGGAAAAAATACGATTTGTTAAGTCACAATTATCAACAATGCTAGAAAACTAAAACAAGTGTTCATCCACGGAATTGAAGAACTTCGTCCTTATTCCCCCCCCCCCCTCTATAACATAATTGCATTTTCTTTCGATTAATCAATCGGTGCCGTCAAACTTTCACTTCTTTGTACTTCTATATTTCGTCTGAAATACATTTTCACTTCTATTTAATAAAACTGTGTGGTTATTTCATTATAAAATTACATTGATGCATTCCTGCTAATAATTACTTATTAGTCATATCGTTCGCTCACCATTATTTTTGGAACAATTCCATTAACCGGAGGCGTGTTTAAGGATTTTCCCATGTCGATTCATTTCAACAGCATTTTAGATCAATATTAAACTTTCGAGGAGAAGATTCTTCCTTCAAATTTATGAGTACAATATTCTTATTCAAAAATAGTTTCATATTTCTGCAAACTGTCAGGAATCATTTGGTCATATATATTAATTCATTGTCTACGAGTCTAGAATGTGAAACAAAAGGCAAGAAATCGTAGATAATTGTTCCTAGGAAAATAAAGTTCAATGTACTAATAATTTAGACTCTTTGATAGATTATCACCACAGGACTAACTTCAAAGTAATATAACTCGAGGGTAATAATAATTGCTCATACTTTACAATGGAACATGATGGAGGCTAACACCGGGCGAACAGAATTTGAGCATAATATTATCGGCGGGCGGTGAATTTTGGCTCAAACTAGATTATTCACTTGATTGATATCATGGAGAGTTGTTATAAGATACGACAGGGACGCATGATGGATGGTCTAAACTATCGAAAATCCTCTTTAACAGGTGTGAGCGAAAACACGAGATGAAATCGATTATGCAGCTGGATGGGTCGTCTGCTTTGCCGCTATCCCCATGAATCAACTTTCAAGACGTCGGGTTCAAAGTGATTTGTTTTTTAACTAAAGTGGTGGAGATGCAGAATTCAAACTAACCGAGAACTATATGACTCTGCCTTTTCTAAAATAGAAATCTTATTATTACTGAAAGCCAATTTTGTAGAAATACATTCTTTTTTTAAAAAACAAAATATCATACGCTCGAATCTTTTTTATGAATTCAAATAATTCTACTACCGTATGACATCAAATCACTATGAATTTTAAATTATAAGCTCAAATAAACGTTATGTGATAGATTGGATAAATCAGGTTTCATATTTCTATGTCTGATTTTATTTTAAGATAATATCATTTATTTTCCCCATCGTCTGAAACTTTTATTATAATTATGTATTTTTTTAAAAGAAGCTTCAAAAGAAAGGCTTCTTGAATGCAAAAATATCAGGTTAAATTGTACTTGGGCTTCTTACAAACTAGTAAAATTAACAGTTAAGAGAAGTGTTTACTTCTATTTTTCTGATGGTAATAAATTCGTTTCATTTGTGTATATGATAGCAGCTTAGATAGAATTTAAAGAAATATGTTATTTTTTTAGTACTGATCTTTACTTCTTTTGCTCTGCGGAAGAGTAAGAATACTCTCAGGTGACGAATAAGATCAGATAAACGAAGGGAAAACCTGCCATCCAAGAATGGAAAAACTAAACTGCTAGCTTATTAGTTGCTTATGCGGCATTTTCGGAAAGAATGCATTTTCTGTTTCTGTGAAGACGCTCGTTAATTTCTGGTGTGGCTCTGTATAAGGCTCACTCTCTTCCTCAGAAATTCGGACTGCTGCGCACAGGTACCGAGTGTTTATTTCTTCATCTCTTTGCGGATGGCTGCATAGTATTTCATGTTTAAACCACGGCTTTACGCCGTCACTTCTAATTAGCGAATTACAAAATAACACTGAAATTTGTTAACAGATAGATTGTATTAAAATTTTTATAATCTATTTATCAGACTTAAGCGCTTGTGAGTTCTTTTTAGCGTGATTTTATGAAAATAATACATTTTTACCGTAATTTTATAAAAATGTCATAATATAAAAATTCACTAAATGTAAATTTGAAAATTATAGATTAAAATATTTTAAATAAAAAAAAGTAACCACAAAATTTAGAAGCGATGAATAAATAGAGCATTCTTTTCGCTGCTATCTGTTCGTAGTTTCAAGAAAGAACGGAAGCTTTATATAAAGCCACACAGGAAATTAACTTACGTTTTTACAGACAACAATAAAGAGGCAATGTATTATTTCCTAAAATGCCGCATTAACAATTATTAAGCTAGCATCTTAATTTTTCCACTCATCGTTGCCATTACCAGATTCTTTTTGTGTCTATGCACTCTTATTAATCTTATCCTTGTTGCAAAAAAAAAAAAAATACTAAAGTTCAGTATGAATTCTGTAGAGTTCAATCGAATTGTACCTAAAGATAGAAAAAAAAAAGCTGCATTTGTTTCGATTTAAGTTGTTGTGCTGGCAAAATAAAGTTTTGACTTTGCATTTAGATAATTTATCAGATAAGAGTGGGAGGGTTTGAAAGCTGGAACACCCATATTTGGCGTTTAAATCAAAAGAATTAAAAAATTAGTACTAAAAAATGTTAAGTATTAAGATACCTATAGAATGAGCTGCCGAATATCACGATAGCTTAAATAGGTGAGGAACAATTTTTTTAAAAAAGTAGAAACATATTTTTCATTTTTTTTTAAATGTGAACGAAATGTTTTGAATTCCACTTAAATACGTTTTGCATAAAAGGTAGCCATTGTCAAATATTTCCGATCGACATCTGCATTTGTTCTTGAAAAACTCGACTTTATCGGAAGGTTCTGCAAGTACTTTTTTGTTATTTACTTATAGATGGAAAAAGATTCTTATTCTAAAAGTGTTAGTCTGTGATTTCAAGGGACATCACAATGGTCGAATTAAAAGAATACGTTGCAAAATTCCAATTTCAAAAAGAAAAATCGAAAAACTCTGTGGCAATTCATTTGTGAAGACCTGTGTTCGTGAAAGCATCTTTCACAGGGAAATGAGTTCAGACGATATTTGAGACAAATTTAACCTTCATCTCTAATTTTTCATTAATGCAGATTCTGATGACACATTTTTATCAGATTCCATGTAATATGTAATTAGGTAGAATTTCAAAAATATTCGTTTATATTTTTTAAATGAAAAAATATATATATATATTTCCAAATATGCATTTTATTTAGAAACATTTTACTTTTGACTTAACTAAGCAATGACAACGCTTGACAATCCATTTTATGTTTTTAATTTTCTATAACTTTTTAGTGACAGAAAATTGCAGATCACACAACTTTTTCGTCCAAATTTTTCCTCTAAGATGAATAACCGTTTGTTTAAACCTGGAAAACCGATGTCTCCGTTTCTACGCCCCTCCCATCTTCATCCAGTAAACTGTCTGAGTGCCAATTTAGAGATAAGATTGAAACAGCAAACTCATCCATTTGCATCAACCATTGCTGTTATGAATTTTTTTTTCTTTTTTGATATTTTTTGTGTTTGAAAAATTGACTGAACTAATGTACATGGTAGAGATTCTGCATCACAGATATTTTTCATCGTTTGCTAGTTGGTATAATCATTGCATTATTAAAGCATCAGAATTCCCCTCGTTTTGTGTTAAATTTTATTACCCGTAATCCATCTCTTAATCACCCTGTTTACAGTTTTATTCTTCTCATCACATATATCACCATTAAATTTATTTTTAATTAAAAAAATTAGATTAGATAACCTTATGATGGGTCGAAAGTAATTCAAATTTTATTTTAAAAATGAAGAAAGTTCTCAAATTTACCAACCCTATTTTTATTTCAAGTAATAATTTACCTTTCGCTCAACAATGAACGGTGAATAGGAAGTGAATGGTAATTATTCAACGTTGTAATTTTCAAATTTTTGAAAATATCTCTTTCTCTACTCTTTTCCTATTCCAGTATAAAATTTAACCAATATATACATTAAAAGTGTTGTCTGATCCTTTTTCATTTTCCATCGCTAGAAAAGAAAAATGTTAACCACCAAACAACAATAGCAACAAAAATAAGATCTGGTTAACAAATACTTTTTTTACATATTTAAAAATAAACAAATAGAATGCTATTTGCTTTCTTTATAACTTTATTGGAAATGCATTCACATACTTGATTCATTTTATTAATATTTTTAATTCATTCTAACTATGCCGTATAGTAACTCCAGAGCAATTTTCACGCTTTTCGAGAAATGATCTCATTCAGTTGAATGGAATTCGGACTCTTTGAATACGTGCAAGTCCCATGTCCGTTATATTGGTGAGTGTTCATGGAATCGAATGAATCCCAAACCATGCCCTTTCCCTAATGATGTTATCCCAGGCACTGCATTATTTTTCCGCATCCGCCAAAGCATCGATCCTCAGAAATGCTCCTCACCGCAACAGGTCCTCCCACCCTGGGCCATAAATACTCCCCGATTCCTCCAATATCGATTCTTCTTTATGGGAAGGAGAGTTCTTGGAAACGGAAGAGCAACACTTCACCGTTAATCAATCATCAGCTGCAGAAATCGCGGAACTCTCCTGGAAGTTTGGGGTTAGGAGTGGCATATTAAAAACATTCGATTGTACAGTGATAAACAAATTCAAGCGACTAAAGTTGACAAAACACGAAAAAGGACACGAAGTATATTTACTCCCAATGAAATAATTCTAAATATAATTACGTTTCATTTCAAAAGTAATTTATATCTTCAGATACAATTCATTTTTTTTTTTCATATTCACTATCACTTGCTATGGTGATACTTACATCATAAAAGTAATTTAAATCATAAAAGTTAAACATCATAAAAGTTAAATTTAATGAAAGTTTTCGGAAGATTATTTTGATTGATTTTACCGAGTATTTAGGTGCATAATAAACTTGCTTCATTTTTTAAATTAATTTATTATTCTGAAAACTTCGTATCATTATTAGCTGCCAATGATGTTCTCTGGTGTCATTACAAAAGTTGTTTTTCTATTGTTAATTTTTAAAATTTCTTTTTATATCATTGTTGTGGTTTATTTTCTTATACTGAATGCCTTACGAACCCTCCATATCTGTTACTGACGTTATCTTTTTTCGAAATTTGTACAAGCATAAATATTAAATAATAGTAGCATGTTTCAAAATATTTTCGCATTTTAAATTATATACAACAAATAGTTTTGAAGTTGTAGTTATTCCTTACTTTATCATCATCAGATACATTGCAGCGTATAAGTCCAGACATTGAATTCATTTGGCTATAAAATTAGGAATTGTGTTAATGTAATTACAGTAACTTTTAAAGGAATTAAAATTCATTTACCATCACATAATTGAAATACAGTCGTTAAAATGTGTTATAATATACTAATTTTATAAATAAAAACCAAATTTATAAAATTGGTGTAAAAACCATATGCCAAGTGCCATAACTAACTCAAATCGTTTTTTGAATTAATAGATACTTCGTTACTCGCAAATAGTAAACAGGCACAATTCCAAAAATAAAGTTTTTGGATGCTAGCATATCTGAAACGTGGAGACGCACCCACGTTTTTTGATTATTTTAATTCTTAATTATGATTAAAAAGACTAAAAATACTCCTTTCGAGGTGTCCATTCCTATTCTTTAACATACATGCTAAGTTTGTTAACTCTAGATTAAATGACTTCAGAGTGCCAAAGCACATACATTCATTTTATGAGTTGTCGTGTCAAACAATTATTTAGCTTCTATTGGGACTATCAATGATAGATTTGTTGTCCCCGTGAAAAAGTGAGAATGAAAAATTTTTCAGGTTATTGTGCTTTTTAATATTTTGCAAGAACAAGGTTTTCATTGCAAAGGATGAAGAATGAGTGCCGTAACATTTTAAAAAGTACAAATTTATTTTAAATTTTGTGAGAATTGTAAATATTTTGGAATCAACAATAGCTATTTAATATAGTCTTAAAATCAAAATAAATTTCATTTTGCATTTTAAAGGATGCATGATGTGATTGGACTAAAGGTAGTTACGCTGCAGTACATATTTTCAAAGTCATTGAAATGAACTTTTTTTTAATAATTCTCACCTGCTGTCTTTCTATTTGAAAAGTTATCAGATACCTGGAACACTTATTGGTAAACACTAAAAGGTTCAAGAGCAATACTATTTCATTCTTCCCTTCTAATAACTATTAAATTATCGGTAACTAGTTATTCGATTCTCAAATTTCCTTTATTTCAATGATTTCTGTAAAAGATTAATTATAGCAATAAAATCATTTTAAATTGCACCTGAAGTTATATGAGATAATTATATCAATTTCGAATAAGCAGACGAAAGTTAATTTAATAAATTACAATAGCACTGATGAAACTCCAATGGTCATCTAAAAAAAATATTAACGGCCGGGATATCCTGGTTGGTAGGGCGTTGGATGCGCGTCCCTTGAGTTGCGAGCTCGAACTCCGCCGACCAAAGACTCTCCGTGTGTGTGGTGGCTGAAGCATGTATAAATATGCCGTGTCCTCCATGTCCAAAACAAAGTCCTCCATGTGGAGAGTAATACCACTGGGTACCTGGATCAGGGGTGATTAGTGTTGTCTGCTTCATGTCTAAATTATGATCTGTGGATGAGTGATTGAAATGCATGATTGAAGTCAGGCCGTAAAAAAGATTGCGGTATGCGTGTAGCTAAGTCGTACTCATGACCCTAGATTGCGCTACTGAAAAATAAGAGACGTCCCCTTGGCTTAAAATCACTGACTCCTGAAGTCAGTGGGCTTGTCTATGACAAGTGCCATTAGAAACAACAAAAATTTAATAATTAGCTAAGTTTTAACATAAAGAAATGATGTAAGAAATAATGTGAAATCGAATTTGCATGCAATTTGAATACGAGACAAAATGTTTTGTAAATAAATAATCATGCTCATATTATATAGTTTCCATTCCTATTCACGCTAATTCCTCCGTATCTCGCATTTTTATTTAAGTATAGCAACTGGAATTTAATTATAAATAACTTCGGTTTAAAAGTGCCTTTCAATTTAATTGTAATCTATACAATGTTTTTTACAGCATTATCTATCCATTGCAGGGTAATCTAAACTCTTAATAATGTCGAAGCAATTCTCTCAATCTTATAAACTAGTATGTTTCTGTTATGTAAGGAACATCTATATGGATATTTATGTATTCTAATGGATGATTTGTCGTCCATTCAGTTATGTGCATACATCCTTAAAGATCCTGAATTTTAAAATTAAAGTCATCTCTATGTTTTTTTAATTATAAAAAAATATGTTGTCATACAGAAGAACTTGATGAAAATGCGCTTTTCCCCACTACTTGTCGCAATTATCTAATAGAAATTCTTTTTTCATCATATTGTATACCAGTTAGAAATATGAAGTAATTTCTGACTAAGCTCTGTAATTCTCACTGCCTGAAGGTCTAAAAGCACAGTAGTCGAGGAAATAATTATTATGTAAATATATAATAAATTTATTTACACATATTTAATTAAGGTGTAGTAAATATATTCTAATTTTTCAGATTATTTATTTACTTATGACGTTGTAAATTTTAAAAAAATATTTCATAACTTTCTAAATCTCATGCTTTTAAATAAGTAGTATTGTAAATTGTTTTCTTTTTTCTTTATTTCATCTATGTAGCGCAATGCCAATCTCATGGCCTTTTGAGGTATAAATAAAATGTACTTTTAAAATTGTAGCAGCTGGATGGCTTCAAATCCTTATTATTATGAACTTGTTCATGACATATACTTTAATACTGCGATAAAACTTTTATAGGTTACTAATTCTCAAAACTAATTGATATTTTTTCGAATTGCATCACTTAAAAGTAGTAAAAATATTCGATCGTGTGGTTTTATTTCCTGGTTAAAATATTTCAAGCTTGGTTAAAAACTTACAATTACACGAGAAATGTTTTGCATAAGGCTGCAAAGTACTTTCCCCCTTTCTTCTAAGTAAGAAATTAAATAAATGATGAAGCATTTTCCATCGCTGGCATTCTCACTTGAAATATTCACGCCGAGAATGCATTGCGCTTTAATTTTTAATGAACGCGATGCCTCCTCGTTCGGGGGGAAGAAACAATGTCATGTTGAGTAAGTGGAACACAGAGTTATGAGTAAAGGGAAGTTCGGCATTCTTTGGCGCTTTCTGTGCCCTCGAGCTCTTTATTTCGAACATTTGCATGAAGAATCCTCTGAGAATAAATGGATGAGAAAATATCTATTAATTCTTACGGTACATCTTATTCCATTCATGTATTTCAAGACAAAATATAGCAGATTTTTTTAACCTTTTAAGTGCTGTTCGATATGTTCAAAGAAAGAGATGTGAAACCAAGAATTAAAAAAATTTTGAGATTAATTTAAAACGAAAGAAAAATTAAAGTTAATTAGGTAAAACAATCTGTAATAATTAAGTCAATTTTTTTATTTGCATTTAACAGCAAATATTTGAACACATTGATACTTTATAATACTCAAGTGTAAAGAAATGTAGTATAAAAAATTTAAGGAAAGCTTAAATTAAAAAATTTAAGGAAAATAATATTGGGTGGAAGAAAGAGAATTTTGAAGGAAAAAGTTAAGACTTTCTGGAATTAATAAAAAATGATATATTAAATCATTTATTTTACTGTTAAACTAGCCACTTTGCATCGAGTTGATTCATAAGATTAATTGTTACTAAAATTTTCAATTTGATATTTTTTAAACGTTTTTCTTCGTGGCTTCCTCAGAAAAATATTATAATTTGAATTTAATATTTTAAATTAAATTCAAATTCAAATTTTAAGGAATTATTTATGAATGAATATTAAATTCAAATTTTAGTTAAGATTAAGCCCATACTACTTAAGAAGTCTTAATGTCATTCTGTATAATTCCTTGATTTTCTGCTCTTATTTATGTCCGATTATTATCACAGGGAAGAGTAGTCATATTTAAAAATGGACACACTTAAAAAAGTTTTCACTGCTGTTTGCCTCTAAAATTAAACCACAATTGTAAATAAAAAGTTTAATAAAGCTTAATATCAAAATCTTTATTAAAATCACGTCTTATATTGAAATCTAGGTAACATAGAGAAAAACAATGAACGTCTTTTCTTGATCGCCCATAATGAAAAATGTCGTATGAAATATTAATAGCTGCAGCGAAAATGAAACATATTGGTGCCAAATGGATATGAAACACATTTCAAAATGTCTCAAAGAAAGATAAAAGCATTATAAAACAGAAAATTGGTATGACTGAAAGGCAATTTTTGAATTTTTAAATAAATGGAAAAAATCGTTTCTGTGCTATAATATTTTTGGAAATTATCGTGGGAAATTGCTAATATTTAACCAAATGGGTAAAGAAATTTTACCGAATACAAATTTAATAACTTTAAGTGAAGCCTTTTCTTTGTGCAGTGTCAGAACGCACACAAGTTAATCTTTTTTACGAACCACCTTTGGTGGTCATTTGTTTCAACCGGTTCAATGCCAGACAAAATTTTCTATGATTTACACTGAATATTGTTTTAATTCAGTATCGTTTAACTTCAAGTTTTATTAGTCGTGAAACGTGTAAAAATAAAAGCCTTACATTGTCCTGTCCATTGTGCTATGTATCTCTTTACTTTACCAGCAGTCTCACCAAAAATTTGAGATTTTGGAAGTGGCTAAACTTTATTTAATACTAAAGCACTATTGAAGAAACTTTAAATTGTTATTTACAATTTAAGAACAGAAAGTAACTTTGAAATTTTATATATACTATAAAATATTTTTCATGGTGTACGAAATAACTCAGATAATCATTCAATAAAAATTTCTCAGATTCAACTAAATAATTCGTAGCATTTCAATAAAAAAAAATTTTCCCTCGTAGCTTAATTATAAAATTTTATCTCAGTTGTAAGAATAACAAATTTAAAAAAATATATTGAAAGCATATTATAAATACATACTAAACATTATGGAAAAGGAAGTTGTATTTTCATGCTTTCATTGTCAAAATGGGAAAAAATGATGGATGGAATAGTAGTGGCAAGAAAGAAAACAATTTGACTTTCACTTCAACAATAAAATATTTTTTTAAAAAATCACTATGATCGAACGGATAATTCGTTTGCATTTTAAAATGATATACAAATTATTTTTGTGGCTAGTATTTTTGAGAGATATTCGGAATTTATTTTGCTTAAGTTTCAATTAAAAAGATTTTCAATTAAAATTTTAAAAAGAAACCTCGCTCCCTAGTGGATATTCCCAGTTTGTATTATTGATATTACCAAATCTGGTACTTTGGTTTCAATAGTTTGTCCTGTGGTGCGCCAGTAGGCATACACATACGCATTTATTTATTTATTTTTATTAAAAGAGATTTATTATTTCTAAAAATGCTGCATCTTCTCAACAACTGGTTTATTTGATCTGTATATGGTATAAGCGAAAAGTAGCAGTGACGTTATGTAAAATTGTTTAATGATAACTTGCGTTATCCATCACCAAAGTTCAATTGTATAATAAAATCACCTCATCTTTTCTGAACACAAATTATGAACACTTATTTTTTTGAAGTATTGGGTTCTAGGAATTGCAAATAATTCAGTGCTTACTAACTTTCTTTATATATAAAATCCTGTATTTATTTTTTATAGATTTATGAATGACGTCCAAAAACCTTTTTAATTTATATCCATTTTTCAAAAGTTTGATTTCTTCAGTTTCATTTCACTGAGCTGTTTCTTTCACAATAAATAAACTTTTAAAGCTGTGAACGCATGCCGAGGAAAACTCGATTTGTAATAAAAGATTTTAGAAATCATCTATTTACAAAAAATCATATCTATTCTATGATTCCTTGCATCAAAAACTTACTTTTAATAATCAGTGACTTTTTCTGAAGTAACTTTTAAAGAATTTATAAATTCTTTACATTTAAAAGGTAAAAGTTTATGTCTTAGAAAAGCAATATGAGGCACAAAAAAATTCCTTAATCAAATATGATATACATTCTCTAAATATTTGTTTATCAAAAAATTTTTTGCTGCATTTTTGATCTTAAAAAAAAACAGACGATTTATCTTATTCCAACTTCGAGTCTTGCATCAAAGCAGTAACTCCCTATTTTCTGAAGAAAACTTCCGAGTGCCATAAGTTATTTACTGAGAATAAAATTCCAGCATTCAGTCGGAGCATTTCCGAATCTTTTCGGTAAACATGATTTTGCTCGATTTTGGCTCGAGACTTAATCCTCTCGGATGTATTTGTCGTTTAATCATGATGCAAACGGATAATGAATGAGTCAAGAATGGTAATTATTCTTCGAATTTTAAGTGTTTGCAGGATTTGTCGATATCCTTTCTAAAAGTGAGCAAACATTATGATCTTTTAAGTAGTATTTCTTTTTATATGAATGTTTCATTTTATCTGATAGAATAAATTATAAGAAAAAAAGTCTATAATCCATGGAAAGATTTCAACTGAAGAAGCATCAAAGTAATATGCTTCAATTACGAAGAAAACTTTTTGTATTACAGAGTGGATAAATTTAATAAAACATTATGCTAATGATATAAATATCATAAAACATTAAATAACGTCAATTGAAACATATCTGTTTTCTGAAATCCCATTAGAAATGTTTGCTTTGTTTACGAATTTAATTGGTAATCAAAGACAATTTAACACATTTTCTTCCTACAATTTTTGAAAAGTAAAGCACAAAAGAGTTGCATTGGAAAATGGTTTGTTCCTGAATATCACTTCGATGTGTAGTAAAAAATTTGTTTCCAGACATATTTCCTTTTTGAGTAATGAAATTATAAATAAATGGAGAACAGGTACTCAGCTATCCTCTAGAGATATGTTTAAAAAAAAAAGAGTGACTGAAACGTCTTTGTTCAACGATAATAGGGCAGTTGGTTTTAAATATAACCATTTTACTATTTGCCTTAAGAGTGATAAGATTAAGAGATAATCTGACATTTGAAAAGAATTATCAGTAGTAGAATCGGAGTAAGGATAAGGAAGAATTTTCGAAAGTAAAATGTTTACAGTTTTTTTTTTTCGCCTTTTGTTCCAATAAATTTTGATGCTATACATTCTTTAAATATTTTTATAAATAATTATTTTTAATTAATTACATTTTAAATAAAAAATATTTTTGTATTCAGCACTGTTGATTTTATTTTGTAATACATTTTGTCAAACGAAGACAGAATAGGATACAGGATTCTGGAGTTCTAAGTGGAAACATTAGAATCGATTCCGCTTAAAGATTCCTATCTGCGCGAATTCAAACTATCACAATTCCATTACAGATTATCCTGTATTCAATTATTCTAAGAATTTAAATTGTTAAAAAAAGTTTTATGGAAATATATTATAAATGCAGAAAATTTTCGAAACTGTATAAACTTCTTTCACTAACCCTTCGCATAAAAAAATGCTTCTCCGTTTCGAACCCAACAGTAAATTTGAGTATTAGAAGCATGAGGAATTAAAATGTAATAAATTTTCATGCACAAAACAGATAATGGCACAATAAAAAGAAATCTGTATAGAAATGCACTAATTAACTTGTTGGGATTTCATGTTATTTTCATTCAAGGCCATTAAAACTGGTGATTTGCCGATGTTGTGACTAGGAATTTCAGTTTAAAAAATAAAGAATGTTTCCAAAGTTTAAATAGTCTATGTAATTTAAAGTATAAAGTAAAGTATTGTTTTATTAAAATAATCTTCGTTCCTGTAAGAGATATTTTGTATTCATGAGTATTCCATTCAGTATTGCAATGATTAATATTTGCAGAAACAATAAATTCTGAAGCTTCCATAACTTTGCACAATCTTAAAAATTTTACGCCCTCTTACACAGTACAGCCAAATATTCTAAAAATGCGTTAGAATAATCTAAATAAAGCGTTTAACTTTTATTTTACTCTGAACCAGTGATTTTCTGATATTTTTATAGATACTTTTTTACAGAGAAGAAATGTATAATAACACAAAATTTATATTTCTGAACACCAACCTCACCCAAAAAAAAATCGTCTGAAACTTTCCTTAAACCTTTTTTTATGGAAGCAGAAATTATTCCTATTGTTTTCCAAACTCTTGTCGCCTTAGTAACAAAAAAAAACCCTTCTAATTATTTTCTCACCCGTGCAGCATCTCAGTAGAAATTTATTCTCACTCCTGAGCTATGTTCATTATTTCCTATTCAAAGATTCGTCTTTCCTTCCAGCTCATCCATTTTATGCATATTTTCATCCTTTCTAGTAGAATAATTATCCGCAATTCACGATCATTCATAAACAATAAGGAATAAAAACATGACTAAGCAAGCGTTAATAATTATAACCAGAAAACTTTATTCTTGATTCACGTGCTAGATTACACGGTGCTTAAATTTGCTTTTGTTCACAGAATACTTTTATTCTTGCTCCTCGAGGAAAAGAAAATTGTGGAATGGTTTGTTGTTATCAAACGAGCTAGAAGTTATCAAGAATCAGAAAAAGAACAAATGACGTGAATCCAAATGAAAAGGAAAGACGATATGCGTTGAAATGTCAATATTGTTTAGCTTATTTCAGTTCAACTCTACCGCATCACTGATCCTTTACCAATAGAAGAAACATTTCTGATGACAGTTTCTGGAGTAAAAAAAATCTTTGGCACAAATTCTCAATTATAAACAATGAGATGCTTTTGGGCTAGCTTAAAAGTTTTAATTAGTTGTAATTTTTTTAGGTACAAAATTGTTCTGAAATTTATAACTAAAAGATTAGTCGTAATAAATTCCGTTAATTAGATTCCATAACTAATATCTTTGGAGTATTCCATGGCGACTAATGACTAGGAAAATGAAAATGGAATTTTAAGAAGATGGATTGGAGGAGGAATGTTTCTTTAATGATGCTTCATATTAGAAAATAAGAAAGCAGGCTCTAATGAGACACAATTAGAAGTGAAAATAATCCAATTTTTCGATTTATCTAGTTAACTCTACAGTCTCACTTTTCAAACTCTGCCTTTGATATCGCTTAGAAAAAGAAGTAATTCTGCGATTATCGTTTCTGAACCTTTCTTTCATCCGGAATAGGTTTCCGGTTGATTGAAATTTCTTTAAAAATGGAATGAGAAACAGTTCTAGAAGATTGCTCTCATTCTTGAAAGGTTTCAATCTGACTTGTAAACTCTAATGCAGAGCTATTAATTTTAAATTATGTGATATAAGTTTGTCTGGAAAAATCACTTCCGACGTCACAGAAGTAAAGACTATACAAAGGATCAAATAACAATCGCGTACTTGGCGTATAAGTTGTACGCTGTCTGAGATTTTATAGGGGAAACAATGATAAGGTTGCTTTCGAATTCATTTTTAAAATTGTATATATTTATTCAGCATCAATATAGTCTGCTTCTGAGTTTTCAATTTAATCAATAAATCGAGTTTTTTCCATCAAGCGAATTAAACATTGAAGAGAATTTGCATATAACCGCTGAATATCAATACTTTCCTCTTCATTAATTTAAGTTACATCACTTGAAATAGCGAAAGAGTTATAATGAAGTTTAATATTTTCAAATCGGTGAATACGAACTCCAATTTGGATCATTGCATTCAAACTTCATTTTGCCGAGTCAATAGTGAAGCCGCCTGCTTTCACATTTAATTAAAAGTACATCCTATTTGAGATTTCATTTCCTTGTCAAATGAATTTCTCTTCAGTATCAGCTCGATGACTGGGGAGGATAAGCTTTGTTTCAAAATTATGGCAGGTAGTAAATAAGTGCTATACTGGTCAAAAGTGGGGTTCAAAAGGTTGAATAAATTATCATTTTATCAAATAAAAATATCAAGTATTTTCAAAAATTTTAACAACATATGAGCAACTGTTCATTCTTGATTTTTATGATTTATTAAATATCACAATTTTTGCCTTTTTTAAAACTTTTTCCTTGCTTCAAAATTTCAACATTTACCCATTTTTTATATTATTTCATGGATTTATTTCTAGTCTTACCTCGTTTATCTTCATTCTCTTTTTTAAAGTCTTCTCTCTCACACACTATTTCTCTCAGAGAAATCTTTGGTTGATAGTATTTCTCTATAATTTTTTTTCTTAGCGTCTGATTTACTTGACACAACAGTTCATATCATACAGAAATTTTTTAATAAAAATTAAATGTTTAATCAAAATAACTATAATCTAAAAAGTACTTCATTCGAATATTTTAATGGTCTCGATAATTTCGACATTGAGAGTGAAATAAAACTTTTTTTTATCATGTGAGAACATGATGTTGTTTTGGTTAGGGGGTTTTGAAAATGCAAATCACGTAGGCAATGAATATTGAAGCTCGAAATCTCGTAGGCAATGAATAAAGCATAAATGACAATTTTCATCATAATCTTTTATTCGCATATATTTTTTGCCTGCTTCTACCAGTATTGCATTATTATTATGTATGCTTCTTTGCAAGCAGATGCCTTTTTAAAAAGTTGACCTGCTTTTACCAGTATTGCTTTATTATATTGCATGCTTCTTTGACAGCAGAAGCGTTTTTAAAAGGTTGACGTAAAACTATGACATCATAGTTGTTGTTTCATCTTAAAATCGGTCGAGCTCCGAAACTTTGTTTGCTAGCTAGAAAAATTGAAAATTGAAAGTTAAAAAATTATAT